>CAUYSK010033020.1:0-55727 GCA_963575035.1 Avahi laniger
AGGTGCTATATCACCATTGTTTCTTAAAGCTGAACAGTACTCCATGGTACACATATACCATGGTTTATTAATCCACTCATGTATTGATGGACACTTGGGTTGTTTCCACATCTTTGCAATTGTGAATTGTGCTGCTATGAATATTCGCGTGCAGGTGCGAGACAGAATTTTTAAAAAACTATATTACAAATAAATAGTCAGTAACACTTGTTTTCATTCCTTGTCTTTTCATCCTCTTTGTGGTAGGCTGCAGAGCATGGGATAGTGCATACAAACTCAAGGGATGGATAAGATATGAACTTGAACTCACGCAACCTGAATCTCATCTATAAGGAGAGAGAAGGTTAATTAGATAATAATACAAAGTTGCTCTCACTAATAGTGTTCTTTTACTTTTTTAAAAAAAACAAATAAGACTGATCTGGCTTGATTTCAGTGTGTGAGGCAAAGAGGGCAAGTTGTTACCAATATCTGTTTTGTGTTCCTTTTTTGGCAGTAGCTCCCTGATTTTCATCTGGAGATATAACTACTTGGAATAATGACATTTCTAATCTTTTCTTGCAGCTAGGTGTGGCCAAGTAACTAAATTCTGGCAAAAATAATGCAAACAGAATTGGCATGTACAAATTCTATGAAGTGTCCTTAAAATGTAAGCAAGAGCTTCACGAGCCACTCTTCCTTTTTACTTACTGGATGGGGATAGGAAGCTCAAGCAACCATCTTAGACCATAAGAAGCTTAAGAAGCCATCATGGTGCACATGTAAAGATGGCGAAGCCATAGATGAAAGGAACCTAGGGCCTTGATACCATGGAATCCCACACCAGCTACGTATCAGACATGTTATTTGAAAGAATAAACTTCGTGTGTTTAAGCTACTCCTCATTAGGGTTTTCTGTCACTCGCAGTTGAACCAAATCTTAACTCATATAATGTATGCCTACTTACCTTCCTGAATATATGTAACTTCATTCTAAAAATGGCCAATCTTAGAGACAAGACCTAGGAAACTCTTTTTGTGTCTTCATAGTCCACCAGTAGAGCCCTTAGTGGTAGGACTTAGGAGTACCCTCATTCTTTCTACCCATTGGATTGCATGTTTGTCAGTAGCAACAACTATCTATAGCCAAAATTTTGAAATAATGTTGATCCTGGAAGAGTATGCTTGATGTTGGGTTATCCTGCCATCCTCCTTCTCCTCCAAACCTTTGCTTCCTTCTTTCCTAACTAGATCCTGGTTTGACTCAGGACACTTCTGGGATGTATTGAGAATGCTGATGATCTAGGACTGAAGTTGTCTCAGGCACAGCTGAAGCACAAAAAAATGGACTCAGGGTCCTATGTCCAAAATCTGGCTCTGTCACATACAAGCTGGGTAATCCTGAGCAAATTACTTGAACTTTGTAAGCCTATTTCCTCATCGGCAAAAAGGTGGTAGTAATGTTTACATCATAGGGCTGTTGTGAGAATTCAATTGTAATTAAATATAAGTTAGGTGTCTATCACTTTGGTAAGTGCTCAATAAATTGTAGCCAGTAACAGTATTTTAAATAGTAATAATAGTACCTGGATCTGCCTATATTTCCACCAGTTTCCAATTAGGAGAAGGTAGCAAGATTCACCAGAGAGTCTTCTTTTCCCTTCAAAGTGTTATCTATTTGACAATGATGACAATAAAGATAACAATTCTACCTCCAGGGATACTGAGTCACGTTATTTACCTGTCTTTGTAGCATTCAGTGTTTAAAGTAAAGCAGACTTGTTTTAGGTGAACATTAATTGCCATATAACTCAACTTACAAAAAGAAACGAGAAAAGCATAACTTATAAAGAAAGTGGGAGGTAATAAATGTTTGAACATCAAATGCTATCCACAGCACCAGATTTTTATTAATTAAGTGCAAATGGATCAAAAAATACCACATAGATTAATTTCCTTTTAATACATAGAGGTTTAATAATTAAAGGACAGAGTCTTTGCAAAATCTGTTTGTTGTTCTTCCAAAACCTAAACATTTGTAAAGTGGTATGCAGTATCTGGATTCCCTAAAACACATAAATCTACTCAATATTAATTTTTTAGAAAGATTTATAGACCCTTTACAAAGTGCTATATCTCTGTACTTCTCCTTCTCCAAAATGTGTAAATAAAAAGTTACCAAAACACAAAAGTAAATAAGGAAATAAGTATATTTGATAAGGTGCTTTGAAATTCCAATTCAAAAAAAAAATTCTTAATAATATCTATTGCTAAGGTTACTAAGTACTTTCTATGTAATAGCTAAGCAATTTAATTGCTAAACAAGTTAAATGTATAATTCAATTAATCCTCTCAACATCTTTGGGAAGCATGTACTATGATTACCACTACTTTTAAGACAGAGAAATTGAGGCTTAGGGAGATTAGGTAAAATTGTAAAAGTCAAATCTTGAACCCAGGTCGGTAAAGCCTCAGCTCTTAATCACTACGGCCTCTACTAAATGTGATTATTTTAGTTTGATGAAGAAGTCATCTTGCACCAGTTTTAACGTAGAAAGGTCAAGTGAGACCAGTTCTCATTTGTCTATGAAAATTCCCTTGACTATAGGTTGGTGTTCTTGATTAAGCCATGAAGCTTAATCATACCTCCATTTTCATATCCTTCCCAAATTCTCTGAACTTTCCTCCACTCCCCACCCCTCATTAGCTAGGTCAAGTCAATAAGTGAGAAATTTGCCAATGTACCAAATTATTTAAAAACTTGTTTTATTTAACCATTTACAAAATATGCAGCAATTGAAATCAGCTAGGATAGTTTTAACGGCTTTTGGAGATTTTTGTGCATTTAGGTTTTTGACACAATAATTTCATTGAGTGTAGTTTTAGCTTTTCTGTACCTGTTTTGACACTGCCTTTCATCATGATAGCTAAAGTTTAATGTATTCCATATTTTTCAATACTTTGGATATATGACCTTTTAAGTGGAGAATTACTTGTGTATGTCAAATAACAAATGTTGCACATGTCTCAGATTATAAAGAATTTTCAGAACTGAGGTAGAGGGTTTTTTCTCATCCAATATATTTTAAATTCAGTCTTTAGTATTTTGTAATTATTTTAATTCATAGATTTTTTTAATGGTCTTGATAAAATAAACATTTTGCATGCATTTAAGGCAACATCCAGAACTGGGAAGTGTCTGAGATTTTATCCCGCTTGCAATCTAGTGTGACATAGTTTCATGGATGCCAGGAGAAGACACGAGACTCCTGGGTCAGAAACAGACAATTTATTACATATAAATATAGCAGTAGCTAGACTACCAGCATTTCTGTGAAGGTTCCCTGAGTTCCAATTTTCACAGGGTAATAGGAAGAGAGCCAGATGACACCTGCACACACAGTGGGTTGCATTCCAGAAGAACTCTGAGCTTAGGGAACCCAAATCTTTTAAAATGGAAAGCAAGCATTTCTGCCTTTCTCTCAAGAAGGAGACACTGTTTGCTATAGAAGTAGCCTTGAAATATAATCCAGAATAAAGGACAGTCTTATTTACAAGATGTACAGAAACATGAGATACTCATGGAAAAATTGTCTCCCAACAGGCAGTTGGAAAGTACTCACCGTCTGAAATGTAAATCACTACCAGACAAATTGGTATGCCTATACATTGATAAATACCAACCCCAAATCAATATTTAGTATCACCTGGCAGTCTTACTAAAAAATTTACATTTCTCTCCTAAAAGAGCTTTCCTACTGCCCTCAAGGATATTTCACACTTTATCTACTCTTCAAATTTCCTATGACTCCTTCTCCTCCATAAAAGAGCTGGAGTATGACTTTTGTGGGCCCTAGATACTTTTGCTTTCATGGGTCCTTTCTTCTATTAAGAAATACTAAAAATTATATTTTATCACTGAGTTGCTATAAAGTCATGCATAATCCAAGCTTGATTCAGTATTATATATTCATTATTACTATATTCATTTTTTCCTTCTTATTTCAAAAGAAACTAAAATTAAAACATTTTCATGGGCCCCTAAAAGTATTGTGGGCCCCAGGCAGGAAATATGACTACCATGCCTAATTAATAGATCAGTCTTGCTTCCCAGTACTTCTTTATCTGTGGACCTTGCTTTTTACTTTATGTCAAAAATAGGTCAAAGATTCCTCATCTTGCCATGTGGGGCTAAGGAGTGAAACCTGAGCAGGAGATGTGAAATGGGGAGTTATCTCTATGCAGCAGGGTTTCTCAACCTTAGCACCATTGACATTTTGGACTGAATGATTATTTGTTGTGGGAACTGTCCTTGTACATTATAGGATGTTTAGCAGCATCCTTGGGCTCTCTCCTTTAGACAGCAGTAACATCTCTCCAGTCATGACAACCAAAAATGTCTTTGACATTGCCAAATGTCCCCTGGGTGACAAAATAGCTGCTAGTCGAGATCCACTGCTATGCAGGCATAAGTTGAAGCCATGGTGATAAATGAGTTCTTTTGGGGAGAACTCATTTTTCATAATAAGAATAAAAGGAGAAGAAAATATTAATAGTAATGAACTCCGACATGCAAGGGACCAACAAAAGAAAAGAAGCAACCAGAGAATACTATCCTACTCCTAACGTGGGGTAAACCTGGAAGATTTAGTTAGAAAGATTTGAATAACTACAACATCTTAGTGGAATAGCTGAACAGGGATTTGTTGAATTGCCTACTTAGGCCATCTTGAAGGTGGAAAAGTTCCCCACCATCAGGGTGATTTGATGCATCCCTGTGTAAAGATGGAAAGATGACATAGACAACCCCTGAGAATCTGCCTAAGCCCTTGAGATTCTGTGAGATCGCTTACATCATTAAAAATGAGAGTCAGACACTGCAAAACCATAGAACTTTTTGATTTTTTTTAAACTTAAAGATCAGACCTATGATTTCTATGGGTCATGTGAAGTTGTACAGAAACCACGTTCCTTGCTAAATCCTGTGTCCTCATATGTGTTATCCCTCAACTAACCTTTTGCCCTCTTAACTTCATTTCAGCATCTGTTTTTCAGAGAATAGGTTATTTCTTCTTTCCACAATATGGAAAAAATATAAAGTGTGCATTATCTGCAGTTCCCATATCATAACCTATAATCCTGTTTATATACATGAACACATGTATAGAAACATGTCCATAATCCTGTTTATATGCATGAACACATGCTAAAGAGGCTACATATAGAATATTGTATGACATTTTTATTTACAAAGAGTAACACAGGGGTGCTTTCAAAAGAGAACTGTAGCCCTTCATTTACATATTTTACTACTTAACATGTTATTTTTTTCTTCACATGAAGAGTGTTTAACTTCACTTCTGTTCGAGTCTCCTAATGAGATGACTAAACTCATTTCTGATATTCAAGGTAGATTGTGCTTACAGTAGATGAACCAGACCCTGTGGTCTCTCTAGTGTCTCAATGTTTGTTCACTTGAGTAGGGGTAATTCATCAGTGGTGCCACAAACTGGATTGTCTGTGTGTCGTGTACTCAGATGTGTCCCTATATACTGTGAACAGGGCCAGACTCACATAGCCCATCTGGGGCCAGAGCTGCAAACTGGCCAGGTCCACAGCAGTGAAGCATGTTCTGCTAGGTTTTGCATTGTCAAGAGAGCCTTTCACCATGTTCCTTTTAAATCCTTGAAATACTGGAGTATCCTGTGCCTGCTAATCTCATGGTTGTAAAGTTCAACAACTATGTTAACCACAGGGTGCTCTTTCTGGTAAACTCTCTGCCTTGGATTTCATCAGCATTTATTAAAATACTGTTTCAAATTGTGCAATAAGCAGAATTCTAAGATGGCCTCCATGTTCACACCCTGTATAATCTCCTCCCTTTGAGTGCAGTGAGAGCTGGTGACTTGTTTTTAACTAACAGAATATGGCATAGATGATAGTATGTTCTGCCTGTGATTATTTTATAATTTATATAATTTGCATAGAAGTCTCTGAGCAGACTTGCTGTCCACTCTCCTGCTGGCCTTGAAGAATAAAGCTGTTGTGAGTTCAGCCACAAGGAAATGAATCCTTCCAACAATCTGAGGGAACTTGGAAGCAGATCCTTCTCTAGTCAAGCCTCTGATGAGAACACAGTTTGGCTGGCATCTTGATCGCAGCTTTCTGAGACCGTGAACAGAAGATCCAGCTAATCTGTGACTGCAATCCTGACTTATGGAAGCTGTAAGATAATAAATGAATATTGTTTCAAGCTGCAAAATTTGTGGTCATTTGTTCCACAGCAATAGAAAACCAATACAGTCTCTAATTTTAAATACTTCCTGCTTTTACTCTCCCACCTCTCTCAGTGTTTATTGAAGGTCGTTAATCTTATCTTTTGTTAGTTTCAGAGTAAGCCTTTAACATTTTTATGGAAAGGCTTTATATTTTAATACTTTTTTCTCAAAGTAGAAATAAAAACTGCAGAATATTCAAACCCTTTACTGTCATGAAATTGTATTTTAGTAAAGTCCAGAAGCTTATTAATCAGAATAAAGTTGGTCTTATTCATATTTCATATTGCCATTCAGCTTGGCCTCTGTTTCCTAAATGTTTCATTTGCATTCAGTGATGAAAAACAAAATAAGCAAAACAAAAAAGATACTCCCACCACAAAAAATCTAAACAACATAAAACAGACTTTGGTTAATGGCTGATTTTAGTCCAAACTATCAAACATTTGGATAGTGTATTTTCACTGAATTGCCTATTAAATTATACTTCTTAAGGGAAGGAGAGGGCAATTGAAACATTTCGAACATTTAAAATGATTGTAACACAGATTATGTAAGTAGCTAAGTTTGATATTTTAGTGATACAGAGAAGAAAATCAACTGAGAGAGAAATGTTTTTGTGGTGGCTTCATGGTTTATATTCCTCAGGGAAGTCTAGCATAAGTTATTTTATGCACAAAATCATTTTCTAGAATGACCTTTTGATATATTTATTTTATTATTCTGGATAATGTGTAATAAACACATTTCAATATTTGTTTACATAATATAAAGCCCCCTTTGACTTGTCAGTTGAAATAAGAATTATTGTCCAAATTTCATTTGAAAGAGCAAGTATGATCTCTCGGCAAGTAGCAGAAAGGGACATGACGAATAGTGTAGGGCAAACTAAAGAGATATGATATAAGTTACAAATATTCTGCAATATCTTTATAAATATATAATACTGAACATCTTATCTCCTTAGTCTATTTCTTTTCTTTCTTTCTTTTTAAATAGAAAGTAGATGGCTCCCTATATTCACTTAGAAAAAGTTATCTCAACATGCATGTAATTGTAAAATTACTGGAGAATGAATTAGTGTATATCAGCTAACATCAACTTTTTATAGCATTTGAGATACATCCTTTTTTATCAAGGGAAGCATGTATGCTTTTAAAAACATTTTTTTAAATGACAGAAAATTGTACAGCAAAGAAAATATTGCATCAAAGAATGGCTTAGAATATAAACTATTTTGGAAAGCTATAAGGTGGTAGACTGGAGGAAGCTGAGAAGAAGAGGAAATGCTGTTACATGGTGAAGACCTCTAAGATGACTGAGAGGTTTGAAGATTTTGAAGAGGATACAAAAAGAGAAAAGACATTAAAGAAAGAGAGGCCGGGCACGGTGGCTCACGCCTGTAATCCTAGCACTCTGGGAGGCCAAGACGGGCGGATAATTCGAGCTTAGGAGTTCGAGACCAGCCTGAGCAAGAGCGAGACCCTTTTTCTACTAAAAAAAAAAAAAATAGAAATTAGCTGGACAACTTAAAAATATATAGAAAAAATTAGCCGGACATGGTGGCACATGCCTGTAGTCCCAGCTACTTGGGAGGCTGGGGCAGAAGAATCGCTTGAGCCCAGGAGTTTGAGGTTGCTGTGAGCTAGGCTGACACCATGGCACTCTAGCCCAGGCAACACAGTTACAATCTGTCTCAAAAAAAAAAAAAAAAGAAAGGAAGAGAAAATAGTATATATGACCTTAAAAAAAAAAAACTAAAAGAACTGTAATTTTTTTAACTGAGAAGAAATGAACAAATCGTTTATAGTATGCAGGTAAAAATGTCAGCTATATTCTCTCTTTCATACAGTCTAGAAATTCTTTCAAAGATCATTTTAGATTTAAAGATATGTTAATAAACATGTCATAATTTGTGTCCATCCAGAACCTTTGAATACCTGAGTTTGGGGAGTTGCCTACCTTATGGTCTTGCTTTCCCAACATAGGAGCCAGAAAGTCATTTTCACAGTCTTCTTTGTGGCTAGGGTATAAACTTTTGTCTTAGACTCAGTCAATGGGGTGCATCCACCTGAAATTTCAGTTTAAAAGAGACAAATATGATGAAACAGACACTGTGGAGACCATTCTATGAAGAAGATGATGGCACAGGCAGTGGCTTTCAGGGACACTGATGGCAGCAGTTCAGCATGCATTGCCCAGAATCAACGAGGCAATCTGTGGTGTCTGCGCCCAATGGTGGCAATGGTGAGATCCTTTCTGGAGCCATCCTGTAACATCATTTAGGTGTTTTGCCTGCCCATATGTCTTCAAGCCTGGGTGTCCAGTCTTCGCAGAGGGTCTACTGAGATACCTAATATCTGTTAGATATGTTTTCTGTTTTACCAGGTATAAAAAGTTCAGATGATTGCAACGGAGAACACTGACTGATGTGAATCCCTTCCTAAACAGATTAGCTATGGAATCCTAGGTATAAAGGGATCATCAACATAGAGACTTTCTAAAATTGTTGCAATTTCACTTAATCCAGAGTCAGAAAAAATAGTAGCCTGGGGAACTTTTTTGTAACTCAATAATTTACTGCAAAATTCGGAAATTAAAATGCCACGAATGAGTACACTAAAATAAGTAGAATGTTAAATAGTTAATAGGTTCTGTTTTATTAGATGGAGAAAATCTAGTTTAAAAAATAATCCTATATAGTCCACTGGGAGTAAGAAGTGGTAGAAGTATAAGCGAAACTAGAATTGTAGAATGTTGATAATTACTGAATCTGGGTGATGGATATTCTATTTGTTTTATATGTTTGAAATTATTATTAGTAAAAAGTTTAAATAAAAAATCATAAATTAGGAAGTTAACATTGATTGGGAAAAATACATGTTTCCTTATTTATCTTTAAAGTAAGGAAGAGAAGTAAGACTAGACATTGTTTGGAAATTTGGATATCAGTGTCTGTCAAAGCAATAGAACTAAGTGAGAAAAACTTATAAAAACAAGAGATGAAAACAGACTTATAGTGGACATGACTACTTTTAAGGTCATTTTTGTCCTAGGTTTCTCAGGAATAGCTTATTCATTTAGTCCGTAAGTATTTTCATTAGTGCCTGCCACGTGTTGGCACTGTTCTAAGTGCTTGGGATATATCACGAAATAAAAAAAAAAATCCTTGCCGTTACCTATAGTTTTCTCTATATGTATTACTTAATTTTAATAAAATATTTTTATACATATCTCTAGTCAACAGGCCTATTTATCTAATTTTTAAAATTTAAAATTGTCTCCTGTTTCTATGATTTAGGACCATAAGATTTTATAGCCGAAAGGAAGTTTAGATTTCATAAAGTACAACTCTGCATTTTATTATAATTGATAATAATACTTTGCCTTTGTAGAACCCTTTATAAGTTATGACATGCCTTCTGAGATCCAGAGAGAATAAGTGACTTGCCAAGTTTATACTGCCTGTTAGCAGCTGAACAAAGACCTCTCAATTTGTGCTTTGGTACTCTTTCGGTTACACTAGACTTTGCTTGCTTCAGTGTGATGGTTGCAGTTAACTGAAAAGACTTTAACCTAAAAATCCTTCTATTTATACATCCTGGGCCTGTTCCTCTTAACTCCATTGTGCTATTGTCCCCCTTCTTCTCCCTCTATCATTGGCTCTAACCCAATCTGACAAATGACTAATAAGTGCCTTTCTCATTGGCACTAACATGCTCATATGCTGCCATTCAGCTAGGCTCTCCTAATTCAGAGCCTTTAACTTTTTTTTATAACATCCTTTCTTAATTACTCTAAATAACTTGTCAGGACATTTTTGTTCATCTTCTAGTTATATACATGCTTCAGTTGGCTAGGTACCCAATAATGAACAAAGAGTGGAGGTCACAGGGCTGACAATTGTACTGCTATATTTAATCACTTTCAGGTTCTTTCCTACTTCTTAGCTCCATAGAGTATGTCCCCGTTTTATGCAGTACTAAAGAAAGCATTCTTTTTCTGTGTTTACTGTGTTATATATACTCACAAGTTTCTGTTCATCACATCACTAGAGTCTAAGATCTCTAAGAAAATACTGGAGGTTCAGGCTGTATCAAAAGTGCTTCCAATTATTGAGTTTTAACATTATCTACCTACTCAGTTATTGTTTAGCCACTTGATCTCTCTCTCTATATATGTGTGTGTATATAGATAAATATGCATATGTAAAAATATATATGTATATATAAACATATATACATATATATATTTAAAATGTTGAAGTGTTTAGGTTATCTATTGCTGTGTAACAAAATGCCCCCAAACATAGTAGCTTAAAACAATTTGGCTTATGATATTTTTAACTTACGATGGGTTTATCCGGATGTAGCCCCATAGTAAGTAGAGAAGTATGCCGAATGCATATGCTTTTGCACCATCATAAAGGAAAAAAATAGTTAAGTTGAACCATTGTAAGTTGGGGACCATCTGTATTATTATCTCTCATGGTTCTGTGAGCTGAGTGGGCTCAGCTCCATGGTTCTTGGGTTCTCTTAGGTGGTTGCAGTTGGGTGGTGGCTGAAGTCATTGGAAGGCTAAACTGGGCTGTATGTTCAAGTGGCTTCTTTAGTCACATGTCTGGCTCATCAGCTGGGATGCCTGAAATAACTGGGGTTTTGCCAGGCATTTCTTTCTCCATGTAGCCTCTTCATGTGGCAGTTTGAGCTTCCTTAAAACATAGAGGTATCAGGGTAGTCAGACTTCTTACATGGCAGCTGGCTTCTTTCAGAGCAAGTGTTCCAAGACACTCAGGTGAAAATTACAAGGCTTCTTTTGACTTCAAGTTTGGGGGAGTCCAGAAAGGTGTGAATACTGGGAGGTGTGGTTGTTCCTGCCCATATGTCTTCAAGGCTGGGTGTCTGGTGGGGGTTGGGGGATGGAGGGTATCTTTGGTGATTAGCTATCACATGAACAGAAGTGGACTCTGCAGCCAAAAGTCAAGTTAACTGTCAGTCCACCTGGCTGGCATGGCCTTACTTTTCAAACAAATATAATTGCCTTAAATACAGCCCTCATTTTTGGTTAAGCACAACAGACCCAGAGTTCCCTTTAATTACAGCAAAAAAAAAAAAAAGAAAAAGTAAAACTTTGAGCTCAGATGACTTACATCTCTTTGCACTGTTTTTAATCTTCTATTTATTGGAGCATGTGATAATAGCCCAGACTTTGTTCTGCTGATGGCTGGAGGCAGACCTGCCACCATTCTAGGAATGACAAGCCAAAACAGGTGAGCCCATCTTGCATGATTCACCTTGGTAGGAGTGATTACTACCCAACTCGGGGCCAGCAGACCACCTGCTCCCTTTTACCCACACAGGCTCACCCATAGCCTGAAGCATACCCTGTATCCTTTTAGAGATGGCGGATTGAACATGTGCAGAGAGATATCCAAGAGTTTTTCTTTCCAATGACAGAGACATTTTGTGAAGTCTTTGGCAGCATGCTGTCTGGCAAAGTCATCTGGCTGGCACACTCCTCCCGCATCAAGTTATGGCACTGCCACCTCTACTCTGGAGAGTTTCGAAATTTCATTTTGCACACCCTGTAAGATGTGAGTCATTCGGCTCGCAAAGGAGGATGAGGAGGAGGCGGCCATCTGCTAGTCATGAGCAGATGACAAATACCCTGCACTGCGAATTTCCATCCTCATTTCACAATATTTAAGTAAACACATTTTGTAACCATTTTTTTCAGAGTTCCTTAGTGCTTAAAATGGATTTTTTTTTGGTAAACAATATATAAAAGCCATCTTTTCTCCTCCAAACGACTGTATTACCAAAATGACACTAAAGGCAACCATCACAAAGTGCTGTATGTTGAATGACCAGAGCAAAAAGCATACACATCTGAATTGAATGATTAAGACCCATGCCATTTCAGACCCATCCAGCTATAATTTCCATGTCTGTGAGAGGCTGCTCCATCATGCACAGCTCCATGGTGACCTCTACTGTCTGCCGGCAAGAATCCCCAAATATCTACTATTAAAAACAAAGAGTTTTCAAATAGCGTCTATTTAACAATTCTTTGTGCTATGTTATGGGAAGGAAGGAAATTGAAGGAAAAAAATATAGATGTTCTCCCCTTAAATTATGAGAGAAAGTTTACATTCATAAAATAACTGGGAACTAATGCAAGATCTAATTTCATGTTAGCTTCAAGCTGTGCAATATGGCTCAGTGAAAAATTTATTCATTCCTTCACCACCTTTATCTGAAGAAGCCAACAACAACAAAAAAAATAGTAAAATAGAAATAGAAAATCAGGACTAAGGAGAAAAATAAATGCAAATATGCAAATCAGAAAGGTCAAAGTCTGAAGGAGCTTCAAATATGGCTCTGGGCATCAGAAGGAGGAGGAGGAAGAGGAGGAGGAAGAGGAAAAGGAAGAAGAAAAGAAAAGAAAAGATGAGAAGAAAAGAAAGTAGGATGTATTGCCTACTTAGACCTTGCTATCATGAAGAAGAAAGACTATCATTCCCTGAGTAAGATATTTTTTCTGATATTAAGTTTTGGATAGAATTCCCATGGTTTTTTTTGTGGCATAACCCAGGTGGTATGAGCACAGGCATTCTCCTCAGAATTTGTACTGCCACTGCAGGGGCAGAACTAGTAGTGTTGTTTCTTTTGACTTTGATGAGGAAAAAGAGTATGCCATTGAGAAAATAATATACATTCCTGCTGACAATCAGAGAAAGTGAGAAGTGGACCTGCTGGCAGTCAGACCATGATGTTCTCAACTAACATAAACAGTGCTGGGAAAAGGCCACTCCATGATCATATTTGGAATAAGATAATGACAAAGCCACTCAGCAATCACATGGCAATCACAAAAATAACTAAACATCCTCCTTCTCTGACTAACATGAGTGGCTACTGTTTCTTTATTAATGACAACTCCAACCTCAATCATCCTATGTGAAAACTATTGAGATGTCCAAACATTGAATTGCCCCTGCTTCTTGAGAGCACCCAATCCAGAATTGGCCTATGTTTTCCTCAATCCACTCTGGGAATCACTCAGAGTTAGCCCAATCTTAATGAGAGGCCCCTGTCTACTCCCTCTTTCCTAGGGCCTTAGGTTTCCTCTAGGATGTGCTTTCTTTTGCTGCAACTAGTTCAACAAACCTCACGTTTTTAAAATACAAGTGTGTTCCTGGAGGTCTTTGATTGCTGGGCTTTCATAGCATTGAGCACTACACAGTGAAGGTGATTCTGAAAGGGCTTAAATTAATATGACCTAGTCAGTATTTCTGTTCTCTGTCCCATTTGAGGATAGAATACAGAATCCCTAATGGAGAGAGGGAATGGCTTTTTCTTTAGACAACTTCCCCTAAATATTCCTTTGTTTGTCCAAACTTTCAATATGAAATCACTTGCAGACAGTTGAAGACTATACTCTCTTATGGAGGTCTGGAAGTATGAGCTGGTATTCTGTTCCAGGTTGAAAGCAGATCCTTGTTATTTGAGTAACCCCTGACTAATCCTTGATCAATAAAAATATTTTCCCATTGTAGGAAAACTTGTCATTTTTTTGGCCTATATCCCTCTTGTTCGTTTTACTTTTTCTATGAACTCCTCTTCCAACTTCAGTGTCCTTTGGCTTCTAACAGCCCACACCAAACCTGGAGCCATCCCTCAGACACAGAGAACTGGAAATGCCTTAGAGTTTATGCTCATTGCTATTGCCTACCTGCAGGCCTTTGGCCGACGACTGACCAGGACAGCAAAGCTAACTCCCTTCAAGCTGGGCCAACTGAGAGGTATAATGTACCATTTCAAGCTCCCCTCCCGGGTGAGGCTGAGGTTGGGACTTGCTTGGCTTCTTTCCCACCCCTGTCTTGCTTCCCCCACTGACTTATTGATCTCCCTTGGGAGCACATCCTTCATAAATCACTAGCACAGGATCATCATCACAAGCTCTGCTTTGGCAGAATGCAATCTATGATGCTTATCTATCCCTCACTGTATTCCTACAAGGTAGAAATCATATCATAATTTTTCAGATGAAGACAGAAAGGCTCAGAGAGATAACGAGACCAGCCCGAGGTCACACAGTTGGTAAGAAGTGGATTAGACCTAAAATCCTCATGTCTATGTCCCCTTTTTACTATGCCTCATTGCCTCTCCTTTGGGGCCTTGCATATGGTCTTATCTCCTGTTTATGGGCACTCAGAGGGAAGGCTGTGGTGCATAGGGAAGGAAGCAAAGACTGAAATGTCCTCTGCCAGGTATTTGATGCATAATTGAATGTTTATGTTGCCACCTGGGGCATGGTTTTCTTGACCATAGGTATGCAGACCAGGATTTATTGCCACTTTCTTCTCCCTGAGCTATGAACAGGTCAACCCCTGCTACTTGTGGTAGGTAATCCCCTCGTCTTTCCACAATCTACCACCTCTCTCAGGTTTTGTGAGACAAACATCAAAGTCACAGCCTCAGGAGAATGCATGACTTCTGTCCACTCCTTCATACAGAAGGATCATTGCTGAGTCCTGGTTGGCTCTTTCCATCTGTCACCCCAGAAAAATGGAGGTCTTCTCTGAGAATACTCCCATGCACAGTGAATTTCACTGTGAGACTACCTTTTCAAATTAGAGTATGCATATGGAAGGGATACTACTTACTATTCTAAAACCACTCATTGCTGAGGCCACTCTTAGTCTTGAGCTTCCTTTCATCTCCCACAGACACTACTGAAGGGAAGGGTGGAGGGACTTCAGCATCTGCCTCCTACATTCCATTTTAAGCATCATCCAGGAGGGCCAGCCATTGATGGAAGGAAGGGTCCCATTTTTCTGGACTCCCACTTTCCTGGAGGAAGGAGGGTGCACAGAATCTCAGGACTGCAGGGAGCTTTAACCCTGACTAAGTGCTACTGTGATGCAGAAGCAGGCATCCCCTCAGCAGCAGACCAGGCACAGGGTTGCTGCGTGGGCCATGACCAGACACCTTCACTGGCAATGGAGCTTGCCAGTGAGCTTCACAGGGAGCTTGTTGTCTCCCTGTACCAAGTTCCTCTCACTGACCATGGGGTCAAGTCTGAGGAAGAAAACGGAACATGGAGAGAGTGTGTGTGTGTGCATGTGTGTGTGCATGCACGTGCATGTGCACCTGCACACCTTCACACACACACTAGGACACGATGGGTTGAAACACATAAATAAGGCTGTGATACATTTCATTTCCTTGAGCCTTAATCTTAACCACCACACTTTGCTACCTCTCCAGAATTTTTGTCAAAAGAGCTTGTGTCTTTATCTACTTAAGAATTCAGGTTGGTCCTATGGGTGGGCAGAAGAGTGAGCACTCCGAGTAGTATAATTTGAGAGGCATTGGGGTCTACATCAGTGCCTAAAATTCCATCATTAGCTTCAACTTTTTTAGATTGAGGTCTTGCTTCCAGAAAGCTCTGATTACCACGAGAGGCAGCAACTTTCAAACCTACTATCATTGACACCTTAAACTCCTCTGAGAATTTCCTTAACCAGTTAGCAAACATAAATCCAGGTTCAGAGAAACAATAGTTATTCAAGTCTGGGGATAGAAGGGTGGTTGCCTTTTGGGGAGGACTCTGGGAGGGACGACATGAGGGGTCAAGAACTACATGAAGAGCAGAGGGCAACACCAACAAAGCAGATTTGCTACGTGCTGGGATCCTCATAGTACTTCTTCTCTGAGCAGCAACTGTACAGCCACAAAGCTGAAGAAAATGTCCTGTGGCTAAAAGAATGGAACCTAATCTGGAATCATATGCAAGGGAACCCCAATCACCCTTCTAGAAGCAACAGGCATATCTTCCCAACCCAAGTCTCTCTTTCCCCTCCCCTCCCCCCAAAGTCCCTGGCTGGATCTCGAAGCAGAATTTTGTGCAACACAAGGCCAAGTTCAACCCGTTCAGTGACTCTCCAACTAGCCTTCTCCAATCCATCATCCCTCATGTCTCTTCTATTTAGTGCCAAAGGTAAAGAGCCAACCTCTGGATTTAGCTCAATTTACTGCATAAAAAATTAGATGTGAGGTCTATGGTTTGGGGCTCAGCATTAACGTAAAAAACAATATTCACAGATAAAGCAGTCTCTAGTTCTATCTGTTACCTTTATCACTCTCTGAAAATCCCCAAAAGGAAATGAACTGGCTCTCAGCCCTGGAAAGCAAGCTTCGGTGAATCCCCAAAGCAGTAAATGTGAGATGGAGGGGAAAGGGGAGAATGAGAGAGCAGAGTCTGTAGGGGTTAACTTCATCATCCCCTGAAGAAGCATGTGGAGAAAATGAGTCTCTGCTAATGTGGGCAGCAAGAGATTACAGAATTTAGGTTAAGTGACACCAGATGAGGGAGCCCAAGGGCATGTGTGTGTGTGTGTGTGTGTGTGTGTGTGTGTGTGTGTGTGTGTTTACATGCTGGAAAAAGCACTGGAATATTAGTCAGAATACCTACACGACTGGTCATGTAGACTTGATAGAGTCATTTCATCTCTCTGGCCTCAGTTTCCACATCGTTAACCAGGGTATAATACCTGCCCCACAAACCTCAGAATTAAATGGAGCAACTCACCTGCAAACTTTAAACATACTGGTGTTTCCATAAATAAATGTAAAGCAATATTTTCAGGAAATCCCTGGAAATAAGCGACTAACTGGCTAAATGAAAAAACAAGTGTCTAAGAATGAGAAGCAATTTTATTCAATTATAACAGGTAGTATTATAATATGAATGACAAATATTTACTGAGCACTTACTGTGTGTCAGGCATTTCGCTAAGTGTTGTACAAACATTACCTTGTTTATATTCAAAACAAACCAATAAGGTAAAGACTATTATCACCCTCATGTAACATATTAAGAAACTGAGCCATAGAGAGATTAAAGTGTCTTGTCCAATATCTCACAGCTAACAAGTAGTGGAATCAGGATTTGAATCGAGGCTTCCAGAGCTGCAACTGTGCTAAATTGTTTCCTCACAGATGCTTAAGCCATCTGTAAGTATTATAGGAGTAGAGAAGTATCTAATAATAATAATAACAATTATCTTTCTTACATCATATTGTATAGTGCTAAATGCCTCTCATTAACATGCTAGCAAAAGAGGCCATATAGCAAAGTACACAATTCTGAGGGGTTTGTATCTGGCTGTGCCACTTACTAAGGGTGTGACTTTGGGCAAGTTAATTAACTTGTGCCTCTGTTTCCTAATCTGTAAATGAAGATAATATTAGCACCTACTTCATATGGTTATAATGAATTAAATGAGTTACTCTTTGTAAAGTCCTTAAGATAGTGCTCAGAATGTAGTGAATACTATGTGTGTTTGTTAAATAAATAAGCAAATGCTAAATACATAATTGAGCGTGATATATATGGTTAGGTTATATCCATGCTTTGCTTTGTATGTTCTCTAAGAAGCAGCAGCATGTATGGAGCTGATTGCTGGCAGCCCTGAAGTTCATGGTTGGCTAGAAGCCAGATTCTCAGCTTCACAATTCCCTCTCTCCCTTCCCTCCCCACAGATCCTGCAGTGGCTACTGTTCCTTTGTCCCCTCCAGAGCCATATATCAGAGGCAGCTGCCCTCCTCTCTCTCCTGTTTTCCAAGCTACAAAACCAGAGACTGTCAGCTCAACCTTTGTCTCAGGGGCTGCCTGTCCCCTGCCAGCATCGATTTCTGCTCTGAATTGGAAGAGCCCATGACAGGTTGAAGTGGCAGCAGAGTGGGTGTATTGAAAATGGCTGTGACAGTGTCTGCAATCAGCTAGGGTTTAGGAAAGGACAAACGAAAGTAAGCCACAAAGAACGCTGCCACCTGATACTAAGGTCAGGGAAATGGGAGAAATCAAGGAAGACATGAGGTACCACGAAAGCCATAAGGGATCAGAGGAAAACCACTCTCAAATGTATCCCCAAGCCCCTCCTGCACATACATATATGCCTCACTCCTTCTTACAGAGGTCTCTGTTAAGTCACCAAACCCATCTCCCCCAAAATGGAGGGAACACCCAGATTTCCCTGATGAATCATCAACTGAGGCCATGTCCACACTCAGGGATTGCCAAGAACATTGCTGCCAAGTACAGTCTTCAAAAGCCTCTTCCAGTACAAGTTCCCTAACATATCTACTATGGAGGTAATGGAAGGGAAAGTGAAGACTCTGACAAAATATTTATTAAAAAGAAAATGTGCTCCCCGCTATACACACCCTGTCACCACCAAGACTCAACTGACGGCACAGATGAGAGCCTTTAAAAGGTGATCCACAACTGCTCACCCTCACCACTGCCTCCTCCTAAATTAGCTCTGGTGAGTTTAACTTCTGTCTCCCTACTCAAGACTCCCTCCTCAAGCTTCATACCCTAGCACTCAGAGGGAGCCTTCCTGCTGCCCAGGGATTGCCCTCCACCTCAAACTGCTTTCCCCGAATTGTTCTTACACCAGAACTTTCCATCATACCCAGTCTCAGTGAGGTTCCCCAGTCTATACCACTGGGCCCATCCCACTGGGCTAGGCCCTTCCTGCTCCATAAGATGACGAATGAAACAATTTAGGGAAAATCTGATACAGCCTATTGAGTTCCCCTTCCAAAGGCTCTACATTTTCAGTAAGGCCTCTGGAGACTCCATCACTTTATCTCAAGGGATAACTGTGATGAATTTCTGCTAGGCATGACATGTTGCTAGAGTAAAAGTTTCAGGCCCTGTTCACTCACAGACCCTGTTTGTTCCCTGAGAACAGGGACTGGGCCCAACTTTGGTATCTTTTGTGATTTGTTTCCTTTTGACTTCTCTTAAGGCTGGGCCTATAGAGGGTATCTTCCTGATACTCTAGGGCAGTGGTCCCCAACCTTTTGGGCAACAGGGATCAGCTTTGTGGAAGATAATTTTTCCACAGAGGGGTATGGGGTGGGGGGAGGCAGAGCTTAGGTGGTGATCCGAGCAATGGGGACTAGCTGTAAATACAGAAGGTTTGCTTGCTTCCACAAATCTTTGCTGGCTTGCCTGGTGCTCACCTTCTGCTGTGAGGCTCGGTTCCTAAGTTTCATGAAAGACAATTTTTCCACAGATGGGAGGTGAGGTGGGGCGGGGGGGGCGGAGCTCCAGTGGCCTGGTTCCTAACAAGCCACAGACCACTACCAGCACTGGTACCGGGCTCAGGGGTTAGGGACTGCAATTCTAGGGTATAATGAGTAGCAGAAATTGGTTTGTTCTTTGTCCTTCATATAAAGATAGAAGTTGCATTCCATATAGTCTGAGAATGGACTGCATACTCTTTTTTGTTCTAGCTATTTTAGTTGGTGGAAATAGAAGGGGCTCTTTTCATCCTACTCAGTTTTGAATCTTATTTTGATCACTAACCAACCATGTGATGTCATGTCTATAAACTTCAGTTTCCCCATCCATTAAATGGGAATTTTAAATACCCACATTATTGTATGAGAGAGAATTAAATAGGTGCCTGCTATACAGTAGGTGCTTGATAAATAATTGTCATATCCTCAGCCTTAAGCATCATGCCTGGCCCTTGTTTACATTTATTAATGCTTAATATATGAGGAATCCAGCATTGGTGATGAAGGTTTCTCTGACACTCACCAAAATCATGCCACATGGGCAGTATGTCAGCCTGCTTCTCATGGAGAATGTGTCTACACTGTCCTCAAGAACACAGCTACTGTTCTGTTCTCCAATGAGACCATTGTACAGAGCTGAATATAGGAACCAGAGTATTTCTCTGCCCTGATTTCCAGGAAAGGTGATCAACACCATGGCTAATTAATTGGAGATAAGGAACAGGTCTTTCGGATCCATATGCAGAAGTTTCATCTTGAAAAAGAAAGACCCATTTCCTTAATAGATTCTGCTTTGTAAAATGCCTTTTCAAATGCTGCCATTTGACAGGAAAAGCTTTCAGCTTTCTTTTTTTTCAGCCTTGTGACCTCTCACCTACTTTGAATGATTCACTCAGTCTATTCACTGCCCAGGAATGTTGGCTTTGGCAAAGAACCGCAAGTCTCTTAAAATAAACACAACTGGGCTTTCATCTCACAGCAATCACTGCTGGCTGCATATTTCACACACTGTACAGCAGGATATGTTAAATTAAAATCATAATCTCCCCAGTGAAATCCTGGGCCTAGTTAAGCCACTCAAGAATTACTCATGCATTAACTTCCAATGAAGAGTATGAGTAAGATCTTTAGCCATTAACTTTCCCAGGTAATGGTCTCATCCTTTCCCAACTATCCTATCCCAAAGTAAATTAAACCCATCCAGAAGAATGTCATTTGGAAAGGAAAAAGTCAATGCCAACAGTCTTTTAAAATATGTAGGTCCTGGAAAGATGAGTTTGAATTACCTTGTCAGTTCCCTCAAGCATATCTCAAAGTTTAACTTAAATCTTGCTAAATCAATATACCCAATCCATATGAATTAACATTGTGTTAAATGTTTTGAGTAATTTAAAGAAATATATGACACTGAGCCTTTAGGAGCTTAAAGTCTTCTAGTCACTGAACAAGATTAACACACATGAAAAATAGTAACAGGGGCCAGGTATAAGACAGCAGCAAAGCAGAGGAAGCAAAGGCCTTTCTCTGAGTGAACTCTGAGCCCTGACTTACCCCATTGAGTGGCTGCAGGTTAAACCTTTGGACTTACGTGATATTTCTGTTTCCCCATCTATAAAATGGTAGTCATTATATTTCTAACCTGATTGACCTCACAGAGTGGTTGTGATGATTAAATAAGGTAAAAAGGATAAAGCTGCAATGTACAATACCACCTATGACAATAAGGCCTGTGATAAAACAAGTGGAGCAACTTAAGAAATGAGTCCAAAAAGGTTATATGTTTTCTGGGGTTGCCTTTATAGGTGGTGAACAGATAACCTAAGCCACCAGGCTGTAAACTTCTTGAGAACCAAGACCATTCCTTTTTGACTTTAAATGTTGTTCATACCTTACTTAGTGTCTGGCACAAGTGTTTAATATATTTTTATTAAATGAATGAATGAATTATGAAGTGCTGTTAAATTTGTATACATTACAGTAACATGAAGAGGCCTTCCTTTTGTGCTTCCCAAAGTTTCCTTCTCATTTATATTATCTAAAGAATTTTACAAAGGTAAAATCTTGATTCTTTAGAAAAGCCTTTGACTCATGGGCTTTCTTGACTGATTGCTAATGCATATCCCTGGGCACTACTCAAATGAACTTTTCTTGGGCCCATTCAAAACATAACCACAGAAAAGAGTTTTCTTTAACTCTCCCAAATTCCTAATGGGAAGATATTATGAAAAGCCTTTTGTGCTTCAGTTTAGCACAGTGGCTAAAACAAGACTGAGAATGCACCAGGCTACCAGTGGCTGAAAAGATACATCCCACAGTATAAAGACAAGACAAGAGATCAGTCTCAGTCTATAAAGAGGCTCATCACCCAGCTCATGGGCACATGCCCCAAGAAACCCTAGAGACGGGGCATTTGCCCATCTTACATGAGATTCACTATGTTGCTTAATAAAACAACAACAACAACAACAGCATCAAAATACTGACAGGGTTAAAATTGCTATATTTTCTTTTCCTAAATGAAATCTTCATAAAATGTGCTTCTATTTCCTCTGGACTATTATAAAGGGAAACAGATACACACCATTTAGGAAATGACAGACTTTAGAGAAACAGGAAAACATAAAATAACTTAGAATGGAATGATTTTCCCGTAAGGAAGTATTACCTTCACCAAATAAAACACAAAGCAGCAAGTCTTTTCCCCAGCAACAGGGAAGTTAAAATGGAGGGCTCCTCCCCTTGGGGTGACATTGTGTTATGATGATCTTGCCCTACAGGAGAGCTCACAGCACAAGCAGGCACTTGTGAGGCACACTGTGGTGGAAACAGAAGTTCAAAGATGCATATTTATCTCCCCCCCATTCCTACTTGTGTGCATCTTGCACCTGTCTCTGTATACATGGGGTTGATATTGCTCTTGTTTATTGGGTTTGGGGACTTTTTTCCCTGTGTGTACATTTGTGTCTTTCCCATTTCTATAATAGGGTTGTAAGATCAGGGTTTTTGTTCTCCGTCCTCTAAATTTCTACAGTATTGTCCTACAACCAATCTGATTCATAAAAGTACTGTAAGATAGACCTAGAGTAACCCTCATATCAGCCAGGATCCCAGCAGGAAACAGAATTCAACCCAGAAGGTTCAAATGAGGAAACTTTAATAAAGAGACCACTACTGAGTTAAGAGAAAAAATAAGGAGTGTTGAGGCACCCAGAGACTAGCACAGCAGGAAGTCCTTATCACCTGTAAGCCTGAGGAGAACAAGGGAAAGAAACAGAACCCTGTGCAAGCTGGCACGTGGGTAATGGAGGGACCACCCAATGAGAGCTGTGGTCATGGAAGATCTTAGCCTCTGTCTGAGAATGGGAATTCATGAAGGAATACTGCTTCCTGTTCTCCTTCTGTTCTCCTATCTCATGCCTGTGCTTCTGTTGATTGAACCCAACCAGAAGCCTGGCAATAAGGGAGTCTGGTGATTCCGTCCATGGGGATCAATCCCCAAGATCACAGAGCAGGACACAGAAGGGCAGAGAATTGAATGTGACAGGAAGGCAGTGGTAACAGAGAATAATCCTCAAACCAGTGAAGACTTCAGTGCTTTCTGTGCTCAGTCATGCCCACCACAGTGTTCTGAGTGTAGTATGGCTCACTATCCTATGATAAGTTCTTAAAGATAAGCAAGAGAAGAGGGAAAGTCAAAGAAATACTGCCTTCTCTGTGCTCCTGTTGCTTTTAATCTTCTATGCCAGTTTTCACTTTTCTAACTCTTCCTTCCTCATCTAGAACTGTTCTTTGGTACTGATATTTGTCCTGATCTTTCCTACCCTGTTTCCCTGCCCCCCAACCACCACCATTAAGAAGAAACCCAGTCAGATTGTGAACAGGTTGGTTAACCTTCTGGACCCAAAGTTTTTCTCTGACAATGTGGGGTGTGTTTCAGATGCTCCTAGCTTTCTTCTAATCATAAAATGAAGCATAAATAAATAAATAAAGATCTATCAGTTTTAAGATTGTTAGAGGAAAATAAGGAGAAAATTGGGAGGGGGAGATTAAAATAAATGATGTTGAAATGGAAGGAAGAGTAAGAAGGATAGTTTGGAAATTGTATATTTATATCTACTTTTAAATCTCTAATAATACTTGGTGAAACTCTTCAGGGTGCATATGTAGGGGGTGGGGAAGAGAGAGTGTTCATTAAGCAAATTCAATTCATTAAATTTCAACTCTACTTTTCTCAGGCATATCCAGAATTTTTCCTAAAAACAGGTAAACCTTCAAAATTGCATGAGATCAATTATGGTTTACTAAAGATTTTTTATTCATTACTGATTATATCAGCCATTGGCCAAAGAAGCATGATAACATTTGCATTTCTGAGAATCTGCAGATGTTTATTTTATACCTAATAAAGTAAAAGGAAATCACTTCAGCAATTCCTCTCTAGGAGTCAAAAATAGAATAATTGGGGAAGGGGGAATGTAAGCATAATTATCTTAAATTCCTTTAAATCACTCCATTATTTGCAGAATAACTTGAAGACATATCCAAGCTTGTTTGTGTAATTCTTCTAGAATACTACTGTTCTCACCTATGAATCCCTGAGTTCCGTCAATATCCCACTGCTAGGGAAATTCTCTAGGCATTCGTAAAAAGTCATCTTATATTTTTTCCATAATTGTCTTCCCTTACTTCCACTAGATTAGCTTGGGGGACGCTGCTAAGAGCCTCCAGAGTATCTGGTACTTCCCCAGTCATACCATTTCTCTCACTGTATAACAACTGTTTACTCAACTGGCTGGCATCTCCATCACACTGTGAGCTCCCTGTGGACAGAACTGTATCTGTCTTGCTCATCATTGTACAGAATGTCTGGAACATAGTGTTCAAAATATTTTGTCAATAAATGAATAAATATTTTTGCTCTCTCTCCCAAAGTATAAGTCCTCCTGAGGTCAGGAATCCTACTATTCTAAACAGGTTCCCTTTTCTCATCTCAAGTCACCCATTCAAACCTATTAATAAAGAAATGAGTGCATTTGTATGGCTAACACAGAGGTGCTCACATAGCCATCTATTTCTTCCACAAGTATTTTTGGAACACCTACTATGTGCCAGACTTATGTTAGGTGCTAAAAATAGAATAGTGAGCAAAACTAGGCAGGGTCTTTGCCCTTGTGGAGCATATATAGAGTTTTATGGCGGAGAGGTATTAACCAGATAATCACACAAATTAACAAAATACTACAATCTGAAATGCAAAGTAAACTATTAAGCTGGCAAAATTTAGCTAGAAGATGAAAAGTGTTGATATGGATGTGAGGGCTATGGGAATTCTATGTCCTGATGGTGGCAGTATAAACTGGTACAGCTATTTTGGAGACAGTAAGAGTATATAATCAAAGTAACTGTACTGATGCCCTACGATTCAGCAGTTTCCAAATAATTTGTTGTATGGGGCCATAAGGATGTGGGTAAACAGATACATACTCATTGCAATGTAACTTGTACTTAGAAGTAAACTAACCTCTAACTAGAAGAGAGGATAGGAAAATGTGTTATATGTATTCCATGGAGATGTCCTAGTAGTTGGAAGCAAAGGACTAGATCAGAGGTCAGCAAACTATGGCCCATAGGCCAAATCTGGCGCACCTCTTGTTTTTGTTTTGTTTTGTTTGTAAATAAAGTTGTAGTGAAATGTGGGCCATCCATTTGTTTATGCATTGTCTATGACTGTTTTAACACTGCAACAGCAGAGTTGGTTACAACAGAGACTATATTGCCTGCAAAGCTCAAAATATTTAATATCTGGTCCTTTACAGAAAATGTTTGCTGATCGCTGGACTAGATGCACAAGAAGAAACACAGGCAGATCTTAAAAACATAGCACTGGGTTAAAAAAAGTAAAAGACATAATTATTAATATATATCACTGGTTCTCAAACTTGGCTGTACATTGGGATCACCTGGGGTAATTTAAGAATTGTGATGCCTGGGTCCCATCACAAATTTTGATTTTTTGGCATGAGATACAAATTGGGCATCAGACTTAAGCTATATAGGTGATTCCAACTTTGGGAAGCCCTCAGATGTATGCACGTTGCATGCTTCTATGTGTAAATATATATGATACAATATTTTCTTGACTGCACACAAAACATGAACACAATATCACAAATTTTTGGAAAACACAATGAGCCAAAAGATATATATTAAATGCATTGGAATGATAGTATATTGAAGGGGAGAATTGAAATGTTATATGAGTAAATATACACACATACATACATGAATAAATACCAGAGAGGGGCCTTGCATGCACCAATGATGTTAACATGCAATGAGCTGAGAAATATGATTAACTCAAGTCTTCATCTGAAGTCCAAACAGAAATATTAACCATTATATCTGTTAAATGATGCATATATTTATCTGCTGGACATCTCCCCTTCGGTGTCTCAAAGGCAAATTTGATTCACTTTGGCCAAAATTGACCACATTGTTTTTCCCCTCAGGTCTGTACCTAAGAAGCATCTATAGAATGGTGGAGTAAAGACTTTAAGAATCTGCTCCTCCATAAAAGCAATGAGAATACTGACAAAAAATGACCAAATCAATTATTTCAGAACTCTGAAAATTAACCCAAGGCTTGTAACAATTTGAGAACTGCTTATTTAAGAAAAGCAGCTGAATCTCAGTAAAAATTGTAGCCTTCATGGTATTGTAACTAGCCTTATTTCTATCCTGATTGCACCAGCTCTATAGCAGTATTTGAAAACCAGCACTCTCAAAATCACAATAGCTGTGAAAACCAGCAACCTAGCAGTAACTGGAGGGGACAGAGCAGGTTACAGGTTTGGCGCCGCTCCAAAAGACTAATCCCCAGAGAATTACCACTAGTTGACCTATCTAGCAGCTCCATGGAAAAGCCTTATTCACAGGGTTTGTCTTTATTTGACCTGACTCTGAGCACATTCATTAAGGAAAGTCTTATCTCTGGGGAGTTTGTGAAAAACAATCAGTGGCAATTGTTTAACAGCTCAGTCACTTGAGGCAGTGATACCAATTGGGATAAACAAGGGGACAATAAAAAATTTAAAAGAAAAATGTGGGAAATGAGATGTCCACAGGGGGCCTTGAAAAACCTCTGATGTATTTCTAGGGATCTAGAAAGCCACATGCATGTGCAGAGCTATGCGCATGCCCAGGAAATATTTGGGAAGGCCCTAAGCTCTCATTTCTGGCTGAACTTAATGCTCTGTGAAAGCAGGAAGTTAAAGCTGAGGGAGAGTTTTAAACTGCTGAGGCATTGAAAGTATGTCTCAACACCCACACAGAGCTGTTTGGTAAGGGGTGGAAGATTTATGGTTCAAAGTATTTAAGGAAATCTCTGTCCAAACATTAGCAGACTGCTAAGCTAAATGAGCAGGGACTTTGTCACAGTATGCAACAAAGAATGTAGACTTTATAGAACTGATCCAAGAGAGTCATTAAACAAACAAACAACAAAAATAACGACAAACTCTGGGCAGAGAAGGAACTCATTGCCAGAGGTTTAGCATTATATTATTTAAAATGTCCAGTTCTCAATAAAAATTTATGACACATACAAAGAAACAGGAAAGCATGAGAACAATGCTTCACCAAATAGAGTGTATGAATAAAAGGGATAGAAATTATAACAAAAGAACCAAATAGAAATTCTGGAGTTCAAAACTAATATATACACACACACATATATATATATCTTCTATTATTATTGTTAATTTAAAAAATATAAATAGTATTTCCTTCCTTATCAGTAATTACATAAAATGTACATGGATTGAACACTTCAAAAAAAGGCACAAATTAGCACAATGGTGAAGAATCATGATCCAACTCTATGCTGTCTCAAAGGACATGCTAGATTAAAAGCCACAAATAGAGAAAAGTAAGAGGATGGAAAAAATACACTATGCAAACAGTAGCTAAAAGAGAGCTGGAGTGGCCATACTAACATCAAACAAAGTAGACTTTAAGACAAAAATTGTACTAGAGACAAAGTAGAACATATATATAAAAATAATAAATACATGTATTTGGATTATATATAAATATACATATATAGGATATATATATACACACACACACTTGGAACCCTCACTGTAATTATTTGAATTATGAGTACTGTTCAGAGAAAATATACAAGCTTAAAATGACCTCAAACAATGTTAGTATTGGCTCCTGATAGAATAACATATGAGACAAAATTTAACACAGAGTTAGTCATTATTTCTGGAATTCATTGCAAGTGTAGGGCATCTTTATAAACAAACGTTTTTGCTTTAATAATTATTGTTGACACAAAATAATTGTACATATTTACGCGGTACAGTGTGATATTTCCATGCATGTATACAATGTGTAATGATAAAATTAGAGTAATTAGCATATTCATCGCCTCAAACATCTATCATTTCTTTGTGTTGGGAACATTTAAAATTCACTTTTCTAGATATTTGAGAACATACAATAAATTGTTGTTAATTATAGTCAACCTGTAGTGCTATAGAACACTGGAACTTATTCCTCCAGTCCAGCTGTACTTTTGCATCTGTTAACCAACCTTTGGCTGTCCCCTTTTCCCTCCCCTTCCCCACCTCTTGTAACCACTATTCAATTCTCTACTTCTATGAGATCAACTTTTTTAGCTTCTACATATGAATGAGAACATGTGGTATTTATCTTTCTGTGCCTGACTTATTTCATTTAACATAATGTCCTACAAGATCATCCATGTGGCCATTAATAACATAATTTTGTTCTTTTTTATGGCTAAGTAGCATTTCACTGCATATATATGCCACATTTTCTTTATCCATTTGTCTCTTAATGGACATTTAGAATAATTCCATGTCTTAGCTATTGTGAATAGTGCTACAATAAACACGGGAGTGCAAACATCTTTTTGACATACTGATTTCCTTTCCTTTGGATATATAGCCAGCAGTGGGATTGCTAGATCATATGGTAGGTAGTTCTATTTTTAGTTTTTTGAGGAACCTCCATACTGTTTTTATATGGCTGTGATAATTAACATTGCCACCAACAGTGAATAAGAGTCCCCTTTTCTCTGTATCCTGGTCAGCATTTGTTATTTTTTGTCTCTTTGATAATAACCATTCTAACTGTGCTTTTGATTTGCAATTTTCTGATGATTAGTGATGTTGAGCATTTTTTCATATATCTATTGGGCATTTATAAAGATAAAAAGTGAATATATCAGAAAGACATAACAATTATAACCACACATGAAACTAACAACAGAGTCCATAATACATAAAACAAAAATTAACAGAATTGAAGGGAGAAATAGACAATTTACAAGTAATAATCAGCAACTGTAATATCACACTTTCAATAATGGATGGAACAACTACACAAAAGATCAACAAGGAAATAGAAGACTTCAACGGTACTATATACCAACTAGACCAAGAGACATTTATAGAATATGCTGCATATCTTAGCCCATTCAAGCTACTATAGCAAAATACTTTAGAATTGGTAATTTAGAAACAATGAAAATTTATTGCTCACAATTTTGGAAGCTTGAAAGTCCAAGATCAATCCATTGGCAGATTTTGTGTCAGGTGAAGTCCTGACAGTGCCTCCTTGCTGCATCCTCATAGGCTAGAAGGCACAAGCAGGCTCTCCAAAGCCTCTTTTATAGGGACATTAATCTCATTCATGAGTGCTCTGCCAAATGCTAATAACCTCCCAAAATCTCCACCTCTTAATACTGTCACATTGGGTATTAATTTTAACATATAAATTTTGGGGGTCACAAATTTTCAGACCATAACATTCTTCCCCTGGATCCCCCAAATGCATGGCTTTCTCACATTGAAAATACATTCATTCCATTGCAATAGCCCCAAAGTCTTAACTCCTTCCAAAATCAACTCAAAAGTTTAAAGTCCAAATTTCATCTAAATATTATCTAAATCTGGTATGGGTGAGACTCATGGTGTGACTCATCATGAGGCAAATTTCCCTTCATCTGTGAGCCTGTGAAATCAAAAAAGTTATTTTCTTCCAAAATACAATGGTGGAACAGGCATAGGATAGATATTCTCATTCTAAAAGGGAGAAATAGGTAAGAAGAAAGGGATAATAGATTCCAAGTAAGTCCAAAACCCCAAACGGCAAACGACATTAGATTGTGAGGCTTCAGAATAATCTTCTTTGACTTCATCTCCTACCTTCCAGACATAACAGGTGAGGGTTGGACCTCCAAGGCTCCAGTTGACCCTGCCTGTATAGCTTTGCTGAGCACAGTCCTCATAGCAGATCTTACAGATGAAAGCTGGGTGTCTGCAGCTGTCCCAGGCTGAAGTTGCACATTGGTGGCTCTATAGTTCTGGGGTCTCAGGGACAGCCCCCCCCCATGGCTCTACTAAGCATTGCCCTAGTGGGGGCTCTCTGTAGTGGCCCCACCTCTATGGAAGTTCTTTGCTTGGGCCCCGAGGCTCCCTGGGGGCATCCTTTGAAATCCAGGTAGAAGTAGCCATGCCTCCCTAGCTATTGTACTGTGTGCATTCATGCAGATGGCACTGCATAGATGTTGCCATAGTTTACCACTTGTGTCTTCCAGAGAGGTGGCTTAAGCTGCACTTGAGTCCACTTGAGCCACAGCTCAGGTGGCCAATGAGTGCTGCACCAGAATCGGGGAGCAGAACCTTATGATAATTCTGCTCCCAAGACCCTAGCATTCTAGATCTATGGTTAGTGGAGGAGCCCCAAAGTTCTCTCAAATGCCTTTAGGGCCATTCTTCCATTATCTTGATGAATAACATATGGCTTCCTTCTATTCATACTGATCTTCCTGTAAAATGGCTGCTTGGCCACACTCTTGATGTTTTCTCCTAAATGTACCTTTTTATTCTTTACAACATGGCCAGGATGAAAATTTTCCAAATCTTTAAGTTCTACTTCCCTTTTGATTGTAAATTCCATGTTTAATTTGCTTCTTTCTTCTTGTACTTTACTGTAAATAGTCAAGAGAAGCCATGCTGAACCCTCAATATTTTGCTTAGATATTTCTTTCACCAAATATCTTATTTCATTACTCAAAAGTTCTACCTTCCACGAAACATTAGGACACAGACACAACTCAGTTAAGTTCTTTCCCACTTTATAAAAAGGGTTACCTTTACTCCAATTTTGATAACATGTTCCTCACTTCCATCTGAGACCTCATCAGAATAGCCTTTACTGTTCATATTTCTACTAACATTCCGTTTACCACTTAAGTAATCTCTGAGAAGATTAAGACTTTCTCTATAGCTCTATTCTTCTTCTGAGCTCTCACCAGAATCACCCTTTAGGGTTTATTCCTGGCAACAGAGGCTTTTTCTAGCATGAACCTCCAAAGCCTCCATTCATTACCCAGTTCCAAAGCTAATTCCACAGTTTTAGGTATTTGTTATAACAGCACTCCACTCTCAGTACCAATTTCTGTCTTAGTCCATTCAGGCTACTATAACAAAATATTAATACCTTAGACTGGGTAATTTAGAAACAATAAAAATTTATTGCTCACAGTTCTGGAGGCTGAGAAGTCCAAGATCAAGAAGCTGGCAGATTTGGGGTCTGGTGAGGGCCTGTTATTCACAGACAGTGCCTTTTAGCTGCATCCTCCCATGGTGCAAGAGGCAAATAGGCTCTCTTAAGCCTCTTTTATAAGAGGACTAATCCCAATCATGGAGGCTCTGCCCTCATTACTTAATCACCTCCCAAAGTCCCAACCTCTTAATGCTGTCACATTGGATATTAAGTTTCAACATACAAATTTTGGGGGAACACAAAGCTTTGAACCATAGCACTGCCCAACAACAAAAGAATACACAGTCTTTTCAAATTCAATGTAATATTCTACAGGATAGAACACTGTTAGACCATCAAACAAGGCTCAATAAATTTGGAAGGATTAAAGTGATTCAAAACTATGTTCTCCAACCATAATGAAATGAAATTAAAAATGAATAACATAAGGAAACTTGGGAAATTCAAAAATATGTAGAAATTAAGCAACACACTCCTAAATAACCAATGGGTCAAAAAAGAAATTATGAAGAAAATTAGAAAATACTTTTAAGTGAATTAAAAAAACAAAAATACAACATACTAATAGTTCTGGTATACTGCTAAAGCAGTGTTTAGAAAAAATTTATAGTTGTAAACATCAATATTAAAATAAGAAAGACCTCAAGTCAGTAACCTAACTTTCTGCTGTATTAAACTAGAAAAAGCTAACTAAACCCAAGGCAAGCGGAAGAAAGGAAATGATAAAGGTTAGACAACAAATAAATGAAATAGAGAATAGAAAAACAGCAGAGAACAGAAACAAAGCCAAAAATTGTTTCTTTAAAAAGTCGACAAAATTGACAAACCTCTAGCTAGAATGACCAAAAAAAAAAAAAAGAGAGAGAGAGAGAGAAAAGACTCAAATTATGAAAACCATGAAAGGAGGGAATATTACACCATTCTCATACAAATAAAAAAGAATTAAAAGTGAATACTATGAACAATTGTATGTAAGCAAATTAGATAGTACATTAACACATAGTATAGATGAAATGGACAAATTCCTAGAAGGATGCAAATCACTGATATTGACTCAAGAAGAAATGTAAAATCTTAATATTCTTATAAAAAGGGAAAATATTGAATTGATAATTTAAAAATTTCTCACAAGAAAAAGCCAGCTGGTTTCACTGCTGAATTCTACCAAACATTTAAGGAAGAATTCATATAAATTGTACACACATTCTTCCAAAAAATAGAAGAGGAGGGAATATTTTCTAACTCATTCTGCAAGGCCAGTATTACTCTGATAACAAAACAATACAAAGACATCATAAGAACAGAAAACTGCAGACCAGTATCCTTTATAATCATGGTGTAACATCCTCAACAAATTACTAGCAAGCTGAAACCAACAATATTTGAAATTTCTTTTCTTTTCTTTTCTTTTTTTTTGGTGACAGAGTGTCTCTCTGTGACCCCAGCTAGAGTGCAGCAGCATCATCATAGCTCACTGCAACCTCAAACTCCTGAGCTCAAGCAATCCTCACGCCTCAGCCTCCAGAGTATCTGGAACTACAGGCACATGCCACCACGCCCAGGCAATTTTTTTTCTTTTTAGTAGAGACAGGGTCTCGCTCTTGATCAGGCTGATCTTGAACTCCTGACCTCAAGTGATCCTCCTGCCTTGGCCTCCTAAAGTGCTAGGATTATAGGCTTGAGCCACCATACCCAGCCCAACATATAAAACATTTTATACACTACAACCAAGTGGAACTTATTACAGGAATTCAAGGTTCGTGCTGGCACAACTGAATATCAACATGCAAAAGAATAAATTTGGACCTCTTCCTCATACTACATATAAACATTAACTCAAAATGCATCATAGACCTAAATATAAGACCTAACACTATAAAATTCTTAAACCTTGAATTGGGCAATGAATTCTTAGATATGACATTAAAAGCATAGTCAGCAAAAGCAAAAATAGGTAAATTTGACTCCATAAAAGTTAAAAACTTTTGTGCCTCAAAGGACACTATCAACACAGTAAAAAGACAACCTACAGATACATAAATCTGATAAGTAACTTGTATCTAGAATTTAAAAACTCATAGAACTCAATGATAAAAAGACAAATAACCTAATTTTAAATAATGGGCAAAGTATTTGAATAGACATTTCTCCAGAGAACATACACGAATGGCCAATAAGCACATTAAAAAATGCTCAATATCATTAGTCATTAGGGAAATGCAAATTAAAACAATAAGATACCTCTTCACACCTACTATGATGGCTGCAATGAAAAAACAGACTGTAAAAGTGTCAGCAAGGATGTGCAGAAACTAGAAACCTCATTCATTGCTGGTGGGATTGTAAAATGGTGCAGCCAATTTGGAAAACATTGTTTAGTTTCTCAAAAATGTTAAACATGGAGTTACCATATTAGTCAGTAATTCCACTCCTAAGTATATACCCAAGAGAAATGAAAACATATTTCCACACAAAAATTTGTACATGAATTTTCATAGCATCATATTCATAGTAGCCTATCTGGTATATCCATTCTATGGAACATTATTCAGCTATAAAAATGAATAAGATACCGATGCATGGAATGACATGGGTGAATGCTGAAAAAATTATGCTAAGTGAAAGAAGTCATCCCTAAAAGATCACATATTATATGATTCCATTTATGTGAAATGTCCAAAATAGGCAAATCCATAGAGACAAAAAGTAAATTAGTCATTGCCAAAGGCTGGGAAGGAGGGCACAATAATGAGTTACTGCTAATGGATACAGGGTTTCTTTTTCAGGTGATGAGAAAGCTATCAAAATAGATAGTGGTGATAGTTGAATATCTCTATAAATATGTTAAAAAACAAGTGAAACATTGAACTTGTATACTTTAAAGGGTGAATTTTATGTCATATAAATTATAGCTCAATAAAAATGCCATTAAAAAATACTGTCTGTAGTCCCAGATTCCTTATTCTTGTGAATGCCAGAATGACTCATCCATTTATGTAAACCAGTAATCTTCCTTGACAAATTCTGTCCCTACTCCCTTTTTAAGTATATCACTTATTCCTACCAATTTCTCCTCCTACATATGGCTGTTGAGGCCTCTGTTTTTCTATTAACACCATCCAAGCCCAATCCTCCATTATCTCTTGCCTGAAATATTGAATAGCCAATTAACTAGTCATCCTGAATCCACTTTTACCTGTTCTCCTATTCATTCTTCACCCAACAGCCAGAGTAATTCTTTCAAAATGAAAAAAATTTAATAAACATATTTATGAAAGCAAGACTTACATAAATAAAAGTGTAATGCATCTAGCTTTGTGAATTACCACAAAGTGAACACGCCCATGGAAACACCAACCAGATCACAAAATAAAACATTAACAGTATCCCAGAATCTCCCTGCTTCATGTTCTTTTTCATACATCATGACCTCTTTCCCTCAGTATCCTAACGTCTACCACTGTATATTGGTTTTGCCTATTTTTGAAGTATGTACAATGGAATCATACAAAAAGTATGCTTTTTTATCTGATTTTTATTTTATTTTATCTTATGTTTGGGAGATTCATCCGGTTATTGCTTGTAGCAGTAGATAGTAGTCATTGCTGTACAGTATTTCATTTTTGAATATAATATAATTAACTTACCCATTCTACAGTTAAAAGACTGCTATGGTTATAATAGCCCAGTTCTGGTTTATTAAAATGAGATTGATACGAACATACTCGTACAAGTATTTTGGGACTCATTTTGTATGCGTCTCTGTTGAGTATATACATTGGAGTGGAATTGCTGAGTCATAGGGTATGTGCATGCTCAGCTTTGGTAGATACTTCTAAGTAGTTTTCCAATGCTGTTGTACAAATTTACATTTCTGGCCGGGTGCAGTGGCTCACGCCTGTAATCCTAACACTCTGGGAGGCCGAGGCGGGTGGATTGTTTGAGCTCAGGAGTTCGAGACCAGCCTGAGCAAGAGCGAGACCCCTTCTCTACCAAAAATAGAAAGAAATTAATTGGACACCTAAAAATATATACAAAAAAAAAAATTAGCCGGGCATGGTGGCGCATGCTTGTAGTCCCAGCTACTTGGGAGGCTGAGGGCAGTAGGATTGCTTGAGCCCAGGAGTCTGAGGTTGCTGTGAGCTAGGCTGATGCCACGGCACTCACTCTAGCCAGGGCAACAAAGTGAGACTCTGTCTCAAAAAAAAAAAAAAAATTTACATTTCTACCAGCAGAGTATGGGAGTTGCAGTTACTCCACATTCTCACCAATACGTGGTACTGTTAGTCTTTTAAAATTTGGCCATTCTGATGGGAATATATGGTATCTTATTAGCATTTTAATTAGAATTTTCCCAATTAAAAATAAGATTAATACCATTTTGTACAGTTAATGGCCATTTGATTATCCTTTATTGTGAGATTCTTATTCAAATTTTTGCCCATTTTTCTATTGGGGTACCCATATTTGTCTTATAAAATTTTAGATCTGAGTCTCTGTGGCTTGCCAATTCACTCTCTCATTGATGTCTTTTGATGAACATAAATTTTTAAGATAGTCCAATTTATCAATCTTCTCCTTTACGGTCAATGCTTTTTGTGCCCTATTAAAAGTCTTTACCAAGGTAATGAAGCTCTTCCATATACCATCTTCTAGAAGCTTTATTGTTTTATCTTTCACACTGAGGTCCACAATGTATCTCTAATTAATGCTTGGTTATGGTATAAAGGAGAGGTTAAGATTTATTTTTCTTTCTGCATGGTTTTCCAATTGACCCAACACCATTTATTAATAAGAATATCCTTGCCCTATCAAAATGAAAATTTAATTGTGCTAGAATGGAGAGAAGGCTAAAACTCTCAGCTTTGGATTTAAAATTATTTCTGATGGCAGAATTCAACCTGAAACTAAAGAGTCATAGCTAATGTTCAGCAGAAAGCCCGTTACCTATGACTGGTAATTAGTCCTCCTGTCTCGAAGGAGAACAGAAAAATAATCTTAAAATGGTAATAATAATTACCCAGCTCAATCCCATGAACAGTTATGAATGAGTTTCTAGTGATGGTTACATAGCAAGATCTCCCCCAAACTGAAGAAAATTGTGTCTACCCCTAGACAACTGAGTATCTGATGTGCAGATGACCCTCTGAGGAGAAGGATGCTGGAAAGCTTTTGGGTACAAAGTGCTCTGATTTCTTTGGACTGTGGGGATGTATGTCAACAGGTTCAAGAGGTTTTTTTTCTCATTTCAGGATTGCAAAGCCAAATAGAATCAACTTTTATGTATGACTTTGGATTTTTTGCACTGCCAATCAGATTCCTGTCTAGGAGGTCTTTATGCCTTATCTGACAGCTACATGGATCATATGGGTCAGTTGTTCCTGATATCTGATCCCTGTTATTCATGGGAGATTGGAAGACTGAAACATCACACAGCTAGCCTCCTATCCATTCTCCCTGCACTACTGATCCCCAGTGTATCCCCTCCCTAGACTTAATCCCTCCCCCTATATTTGCTTACAGCCTTTGAAAAATTCTCCCAACATACAGATATATAGATACCGTCCAAGCTTTTGAGCAAGGCTACTCCAATTGACATTAATTGTTTGTTGACTTCCCCCAGTCTACTCTTTTACCACTCTTTTCTTTGCTATTCATGCCTGGTGTAGTTCCCAGCACTCATCATGCTGATTCATGCCTCTGTTCCTTTCATGTGATGTCCTCCCTGCCTTGACCACCCTTTCCACTTTCATTTTCTCGCTGGAGGTGAAATTCAGAAAGCTTTACAAATCTATTAGTCACCAGGAAGCTTTTCTATGACTCACGTGGGCTAAATGCCCCATAACTACCCAATATAACCACACATACCACATGATATCAGAGAGTCTGTTCGTGTGCCCATTTCTCTCATGTTGGCGCCACATCTCATTTATTTTTGATACCCCAGTATCAGGCACAGTGCTTGGCACATGGCGGTGGTTTAATCCATTCATTTGAATGCACCTAAGCAGCAGTAGGACAAGGCAAGGACTAACTTGCTCACAAGTTCTTCCAACACCACTGAGGCTTCCACCCTTGGCTGGGGTCAGCCCAGACAACCCTTCACCCTAGAGTCATAGAGGAGACTTAAAGCTCAAAAGTTTGCAGCTTGTACACAGACCCTCAGCTTATAGAATCTAAACTTCCTTTCTCATGCACTTATTTCTAAAATTGAATAAATAAGTTAAAAAAAGGCAACTGAATGTCCTCCATTTCATGTTTTCTTAAGCCAGCAGCAGACTGTATGACACATCCTTCAAATAACTGTGGTGTTCTGAGGAAGTGTTTTAAAAAACACAGCCCAGCCAACAAGTGCACTCAGGGATCTTGCTGTTTGTTTTGAGCATTAAAAAAGTTAAAATTGCAATGTCAGTGAGTGTAGACTCATCCCACACTAGCTCATTGTCCCTTTTAAAATGGCCTGCATTAGAAAAATCTTTTATAATAGAACTCATTAAAACTTTGAAAAATCCAACATAATTTTTAAAACATTGTCCCAAGCAATTCAGTCAGTTCTTAAATTTTTTAAAAATCTCAGTAGATAATAAACAAAAAATGACATGATGATAGCTTAGCTCAATTATTATTCTTACTATGGATGGTAACTTATATTAAATAATTACCTAACATAGCAGCTAGGATCCAAAAAGGGGAAAAAAGTTTTGGCTGGTTTTTCCCCATTTGCATCCCAATCATGTACATTCCATGCCCCTCTCTGCTTTGCTTTGTGTCCCAGGGGGTCCTAGGGACTGCATTACCTAAGCCTCCTTTCTAGCTAACTTCTGGTTGAGCTGTCATTATAGATGGATTCATGGGGGATCGAAGAATAATAGAAGAAGGTATTTCTTCCCCTGCTTTCTTTATACATCAGTGCCACATTTTTGGCATGGCTGTGTTCCTACATGATTACAGCTCCTGCTGGGAAGCTTTCTTCTCTTCCCTGTTCCACGGCTCCAGGCTTTTTCCCATTGTCCCTGCAGGGTAGGAGTGATAATGGGTTTCCACTCACACTAGTTTCTGAGTGCTTCAATATTCTTTGTTTGGTTTTCTCAACCAAGCCAACATCTCTGTAATTAATCCCTTTTTTAATGTCTTTTAGGATTGAGGTGAGATGGTGTACAACAAAAACCCCCAGCCAGAGTGTCTCTGCAAGAAAGATAGACTTTAGATGAAAGTAAAAAAAACAAACAGGCAGACAAACATAGATCAGATGAGGGTCAGAAGGAAGAGTGCCTGAAATTATAGGAGACTCCATGGGAAGAGATTGGGGAGGAAAACTGGAAGGAGAAAGACATTGGCAAGGTCTAAACCCCGAGAGGCCTGGAGACCAGTGACAAGGGTAGGTAGAGCGGTTAAATTTCCTCTTCCTTGCATCTCAGACTTCTGGTGGGCTCCTGAGCTGCTGGAGAAATCTGCCAACACCAGCCCAGAGATGGCTGCTGCCAGTGAGTGGTGAGCCTCTTGCAGACAGGGCACCAGGCTCCCAGCTCCCTCAGGGCACCTCCCATCCCACAGACCCAAGCCGATTGGCAGGTACCATATTGCTTCATTCTCCCCTTCCCCTTCCCTACCTGCTGCTGCCAAGAGAGACAATTTAGCCACCACCCAGAGGCATCTGCAGGGAATGGGACCTTTCTGTTTGGGGCCCTGCAATGGACTGAGGGGTACTCAGACTCTGAGCTCCGTACCTGCCGGCCCTTCCAGTTGCTGCTTTCCTGGTGACTCCAGCAGAGTGGGGCAAATCCTGAGGTGGAGAGACATTGATCCAGTCTGGGCACCCCATGGGTGACTTGAGACCAGCATTGTTCTCCCTGACAGGGTCAGGAATTGATCTCTGGGGCCCAGGGGACAGGTCTGCAGGCCAGATCCTGTATACACAGGTCTTGATTACCTTGCCTGGGGAAACAGAAGGGATATTTGTGAACTAGTCTTCTGAGGTGTGTGTGCCTTCAGGGGCAGATCAGAATGGGTCCTAGCTGCATCGTGCTCGAGGGGCAACCCTTCTCCCATGGGAGGGCCAGGTTCCCAGCTCAGGCTGTGGTCCTGGGCAGGGAACCTCCCAGCTCACATCACAGCCAGGGGAGATCCACTGGCTTGAGGTCCTGCCTGCTGGCAGAGGCCCAGAAGAAACCATGGAATAGGGGAGTGTGGAAAGGAGCGAGGCTTGTTCTAGATTGCAGGTCTCAGACAGCCGCAACCCCGCACACAGACTTTTTGGCTGAGTGGGGCCATTTCGTCCCTCCCTGGCAGCTTTGCCCAGAAGCAGAGAATAGAACTTTGACCCTTGCTAACAGAATTTGTGGAGCTTGAGGGCAGGCTCACCCAAACCAGCCCCACCCAGCCTCACTCCCATACCTCCTCCTGCTGAGGTGGAAAATAAGGACACAACTGGAAGTCCCAGGGCCCCACCCCCACATGAGGCACTAGAGTGCCTCTCCAGTGGAACAAGAGCTGATTATAGAACAAAAAAACACTTTACTTTGCTCCTCCAGGTAAACACCACCTACTTACAGCGAAGTCAATTTGCACACCCTTTTACTACATTTACTGACTCATCATACAGGGTGTGGTTGAATCTCACCCACAAACACCACCTACTGGCTGAGAGACTAAACTGGGCATGTCATTATCTAAACAAAAATCTGAAGGTAAGAAGCAACAGCTGCTCCAGATGGGAAGCAATCAACAAAAGAACTCTGGAAGTATGAACAATCAAACTGAAAACACATCCCTCAAGGGGAACACCAGCTCCCTAGCAATGGATACCAACCAAATTCAGAACACTAAAATGATAGAAAAATAATTTTGAACATGAATCGTAAGAAAACTCAATGATATGCAAGAGAAAATGGATACCCAACACAAAGAAATCACACACACAAAAAAAATCCAGGACTTGGAAGAAAAATTCATTAAAGAAATTGAAATATTAAAGAAAAATCAAACAGAACTTCTGGAAATGAAAACTTTATTCAAGGAATTGCAGAACACAGTGGAAAGCCTCAAAAATAGGGTAGATCAAACAGAAGAAAGAATCTCAGGGATTGAAGATAACAATTTTCAATTAAGTAAGTCAGTTGCAGAGGTAGAGCAGAGAAATAAGAGAAAAGAGCAAAGCCTACAAGAAATGTGGGATTATGTGAAGAGACCTACCATGAGAATTATAGGCATCCTTGAGGGTGAAGAATAAAATACACAAGGGTTGGATAAACTATTTGAGGATATAATGGAGGAAAATTTCCATGGCCTTGCTAGAAATCTAGATATACAGGTACAAGAAGCTCAAAGGACTCCTAGGAGATTCATTGCAAACAGGAAGACAGCACAACACATAGTCATCAGACTGGCCTAAATGAACATGAAAGAGGCCCTTGAATGAGCTGTAAGGTGAAAGAAGCAGGTAACCTACAAAGGAAATCCCATCAGACTAACTGCAGCCTTCTCACCTGAGACCTTACAAGCCAGAAGAGGCCAGGGCCCCATTTACACTCTTCTCAAACAGAATAATACCCAGCATAGAATCTTGTACCCTGTAAAACTAAATTTCTTATATGAAGGAGAAATAAAGACCTTCTCAGATAAGCAAAGACTGGGGAAATATATCAAGATAAGAGCTGCCCCCCAGAAAGTACTCAGAACAGTGTTACATACAGATCAGCACAATAAACACTCACCAGTGTAAAATTATCCAAAAGCTAAGGGTCAAAGGCCAGATACCACAATGGCTCAGGAGAGAAAACAAAGCAACAAAGTTCAACTTAACAGGAGGAACAGAAATCTGCCCCACTTATCAATTCTTTCAATAAACGTGAATGGCTTGAATTGCTCACTAAAGAAACATAGCCTGGCCAGATGGATAAATATACACAAGCCAAGTATCTGCTATCTTCAGGAAACACATCTAACCCATAAGGATGCATTCAACTCAAGATGAAGGGATAGAAAACAATATTTCATGGAAATGGAAGCCAAAGGAAAGCTAGTGTAGCAGTTCTGATTTTAGATATCTTAGTATTCAAATCAACAAAAGTAATGAAAGACAAAGATGGTCACTATATAGTGGTGAAGGGTACAATTCCACCAGAAGACATAACAATTCTAAATATTTATTCACCTAAATCAGGTGCACTGAAATTCATAAAGTAAATCCTACTCAATCCAAACTAAATGATAAACAGCAACACCATAACAGCTGGGAAATTCAACATCCCTCTGACAGAACAGGACAGATCCTCCAAACAGAAAATAAACAAAGAAACAATGGACTTAAATAGAACTCTAGAACAAATGGCCCTGACTAACATTTACTGAATATTCTACCTCCAAACCACTGAATATACATTTTTCTAATCAGCTTATGGGACATTCTCTAAGATTGACCATATCCTAGGCCACAAAGCATGTCTCAACAAATTAAAAAAAAAAATAGAAGTTATGCCATGCATCTTCTCAGATCACAGTGGAATAAAACTAGAAATCAATTCCAACAGAAACTTTTATCACTACACAAAGTCATGGAAACTAAACAATCTTATGCTGAATGATTATTGGGTTAAGGAGAAATTAAGATTGAAATCAAAACATTCTTTGAACCAAATGATAAAGGAGATACAAGTCATGAAAATCTGTGGGACACAGCTAAAGCAGTCCTCAGAGGAAAATTTATATCCATAAATGACTACATCCAAAAGACAGAAAGATCACAAATAAACAATCTAATGAATAATCTCAAAGGACTGGAAAAGGATGAGCAAACCAACCTCAAACCCAGCAGAAGAAAAGAAATAAAATGATCAGAGAAGAACTAAGTGAAATGGATAACAAAAAACTGTACAGAAGATTAATAAAACAAAAAGTTGGTTCTTTGAAAAACTAAACAAAATTGACATGCCTTTTGCTAGATTAAATAGAAGCAGAAAACAAAGGACTCTAATCAGCTCCATCAGAAAAGAAAAATGAGAAATTACAACTGATGCCACAGAAATACAAAATATCACCTACGAATACTATAAAACCTTTATGCACATGGACTTGAAAATGTGGAGGAAATGGGCAAATTCTTAGAAACACACAGCCTCCCTAGGTTCAATCAGGAAGAAATAGAATTCCTGAACAGACCAATATCAAGTATCGAAATTGAAGCAGCAATAAAAAACCTTCCTAAAAAGAAAAGTCCTGGACCAGATAGTTTCACACCTGAATTTTACAAGACTTACAAAGAAGAACTGGTGCCTGTCCTGTAGAAATTATTCCACAACATTGAGAAGGAAGAAATTCTCCTCAATGCATTTTATGAAGCCAACATCACCCTGATACCAAAACCAGGAAAAGATGCAACACAAAAGAAAACTACAGACCAATATCCCTTATGAATATAGATGCAAAAATTCTCAACAAAATCCTAGCAAACTGAATTCAGGTGCTTATCAAAAAAATAATCCATCAAGATCAAGTGGGCTTCATCCCAGAGATGCAGGGATGGTTCAACATACACAAATCTATAAATGCAATTCACCAGATAAATAGAAGCAAAAACAAAGACCACATGATCCTCTCAATAGACGCAGAAAAAGCATTTGACAAAATTCAGCACCGTTTTATGATAAGAACACTTAAGAGAATAGGCCTAGATAGGACTTACCTAAAAATGATACAAGCCACATATGACAAACCCACAGCCAACATCGTACTGAACAGGGAAAAATTGAAAGCATTCCTGCTTAGAACTGGAACCAGACAAGGTTGCCCTCTATCACCGCGTCTATTCATCATAGGGCTCGAAGTCCTAGCCAGTGCAATCAGACAAGAGAAGGAAATCAGGGACATCCAAATGGGAACAGAAGAGGTCAAACTATTGCTCTTTGGTGATGATATGATCTTATATCTAGAAAATCCCAAAGATTCTGCTAAGAGACAACTGATATTGATAAACAAATTCAACAAAGTCTCAGGTTACAAAATCAATGTACAGAAATCAGTAGCCTTCCTATACACCAACAACAGTCAAATTGAGAACCAAATCAAAAACTCAATATCCTTCACAATAGCAACAAAGAAAATAAAATACCTAGGCATATATTTAACTAAGGAGGTAAAAGGTCTCTACAGTGAGAACTACAAAGCACTGAGGAAGGAAGTAGCAGAGGACATACACAGGTGGAAAACCATACCATGCTCATGGGTTGGCAGAATCTCATTGTTAAAATGTTTATACTACCCAAAGTGATCTACAGATTCAATGCAATCTCTATGAAAATATCAACAGCATTTTACGCAGATCTATAAAAAATTATTCTATGCTTCATATGGAACCAGAGAAGACTCCATGTAGCAAAAACAGTCTTAAACAAAAAGAACAAATTGGGAGGCATCAATTTACCAGACTTCAAGCTATACTATAAGGTTATAGTATCTAGAACAGCATGGTATTGGCACAAGAACAGACACATAGACCAATGAAATAGAACTAGGAATCCAGATATGAAACCATCCTCATATAACCATCTAATCATTTACAAAGCAGACAAATACATACACTGAGGAAATGAATCATTATTGAATAAATGGTGCTTGGAAAATTAGAAAGCCACATGTAGAAGACTGAAACAGGATCCGCACCTTTCACCTTTCACAAAAATCAACTCATGGTGAATAATAATCTTAAACCTAAACCATGAAGCTATAAGAATTCTAGAAGAAAATGTCGGAAAAACTCTTATAGACATTGGTCTAGGCAAAGAATTTGTGAAGAATACCTCAAAGGCAATCACAGCAACAACAAAAATAAATAAATGGGACCTAATCAAATTAAAAAGCTTCTGCACAGCCAAGGAAACTATCATGAGAGCAAACAGACAATCTACAGAATGGGAGAAAATATTCACATGCTACACATCTGATAAAGGGCTGATAACTAGAGTCTATATAGAACTCAGAAAAATCAGCAAGAAAAAATCAAACAACCTTATCACAAAGTGGTTTAAAGGACATGAACAGAAACTTTTCAAAAAGAAGATAGACTAATGGCTAACAAACATATGAAAAAATGCTGAATATCTCTAATCATCAGGGAAATGCAAATCAAAACCACAATGAGATATCGCTTAATTCCAGTGACAATGGCCTTTATCAAAAAGTCCCAAAACAGTAAAAGTTGGTGTGGATGCGTAGAAACAGGAACACTCATACACTGCTGGTGGGACTGCAAACTAGTACAACCTCTGTGGAAAATAATATGGAGATACCTCAGAGAGCTACAAGTAGAACTACCGTTTGATCCAGCAATCCCATTGCTGGGCATCTACACAAAGGTAAAAAAGACATTCTATAAAAAAGACATCTCTACTCGAAAGTTTATAGAAGCACAATTCACAATTGCAAAGATGTGAAAACCACTCAAGTGCCCATGAATACATGAGTGGATTAATAAAATGTGGTATATGTATACCATAGAGTTCTACTCAGCCATAAAAAACAATGGTGATCTAGCACCTCTTGTATTATCCTGGATAGAGCTGGAGCTGAAGTATCCTGGATAGAGCTAGAGCTGAAGTATCACAAGAATGGAAAAACAAGCACCACACGTACTCTCCTTCAAATTCGCAACTCTTATGTGCATAAAGAAATGAAGTTTTTCTGAAGATTCTTTCTTGGTTAAAGAAATGAAGTTTTTCTAAAGGCTTAGAATGTTTTAAGATAAGGAATTCTACTAATTATAGACAAGCCACTAGACATATGGACATATACTGAGACTCAAGTGATCTTTTAAGTAAATTGATGACTTGCAGGTGTCGTTTAACTTTTGCCTTATGTAGCCTTAGGCTTGGTAATGATTTTGTGTCATATTGTTACAAAGAATAACTCCAAAAGAACTGGGAATCACTAGATGTGTCAGACCTCCCTTTTCATCATGGCTGGCAACTCAGCTGTAAGGATTTTTTGGGGGGTCTCCTTGGCAAAGAGGGGGTCCATTCAGTTAGCTTGGGGAAGCTTAAGAATTTTATTTTAGTTCCCATGTCTTAGTGGAGTACAGGCCACAAGGACAGGGAACCCAAGCAGAACCTGGCAGACTACCTGAGTTAAGTAGACAGAGCTGAGATTCTAGGGAGATCAAAGCAGCCACAGTTCACAGGAAAGAGTACCGGAGAAGCGAGTACTCCACACAGAGAGAAACCTGGAGATTTGCAGAAGGACTCTTTCAAGTATTCAGTTAAGTAGGGATCACTGTATATATGTAAGGAAACCACCTAAGGCTGAAAAAACAACCATTTAAGAGGATTACAGGTCTCACCACAAATAAATGATAAATATGTGAGGTAATGCATATATTAATTAGCTTGATTTAGCCATTTCACAATGTATACATATTTCAAAACACTATGTTGTACACCATATATATATGTATACACACACAATTTTTATTTGTCAATTTAAAAGTAATTTAAAAAGGATTATAAGGAATAATAGTTGGTTCTCACACAGGGCTGTGAATTTTGCCTGCTTCTACCAGCCTGATTGGAAAACCTCATGATTCACAGGGCACTGGGAAGGGTACACAAAAGTGTCTTGCCTCAGTAGTGGGGAATAATTAGCCTTAGAATGAATACAACTGTGGTCCTGCCTAAAAAGTCTTAAAAGTAAGATTTGAAAGGATAAAATTATTTTCAATTAATTTAACTTGATCCTGAAAAAATACAAATAATATTTAGACAAATAAAACATATCAAACTCCCAACAAGGTAAAATTCTCAATGTCTGGCATATGATCAAAAATTAGGAGTCTAAAAACAGCACTGTTAATGTGTACACTTTAAATGGGTAAATTGAGTGGTATGTTAATTATATTTCAATAAAGCTGTGAAAAATCATACAAATCAGTCAAAGAAGAAGGAAAATAAGACCTATGATGAAGGGGAAAATCAATCAATTGAAAGTAATCCAGGGGTGACACGGAAGTTAAAATTAGACAAGGACATTTAAAAAGTTTAACAATATTCCAAATGTTCAGAAAGTTAAATATAGTTTTCTAGATGTGAAAACTATAATGTCTGAGATGAAAAATACACTGAATGAGAATAATAGCAAATTAGATTTCATAGCACAGAAGATTGGTGAACTTGAACCTAACGTGGCAAAAGGAACTATATAAAGCAAAACAGACAAATGAGGGGGAAAATGAACTCAGTATCAGTGATAACTTGAAAAACTTAAGGCAGCTAATGTATGTGCAGTTGAAGTCCTGCAAGGGGTAAGGGGTGCAGAAAAAAATGAAGAAACAATAGCAAAAAATTTTACAAATTTGATGAAATTATCAATTGTAGATCCAACAATCTCAGGAAACCTCAACACCATCAATGTGAAGAAAACTATGTCAAGGCACATTATAATAAACTTTCTCAAAGCCAGTGATAAAGGAAAAATCTTAAAAGCTACCAGAGAAAAAAGACACATTATATACAAAGAAACAAAGATAAAGATGACAATAGATTTCTTGTTGGAAACAACACAAGCAAAGAGACAGTAAAGCAATATTGTTAAAGTACTGACAGAAAAAACAAAACTGTCAACTTAGAATTCTATGAATATAACTATTGAAAATATCTTTCAAAGACAAATGTGAAATAAAGGCATTTTCAAACATATAAAAGCTGAAAGAATTCATCACCAGGAGACCTGCTCTACAATAAATATTGAAGGAATTTCTTTTTTTTTATTTCAGCATATTGTGGGGGTACAAATGTTTAGGTTGCATATATTGCCCTTGCCTCCCTCCCCACCCCAGAGTCAGAGCTTCAAGTATGTCCATATCCCAGATGGTGGGCATTGCATTCATTATGTATGTATAGACCCATCTTTTCCTTCCTCCTCCCATCTTCCTGATGTCTGATAAATGTTATTCCTATATGTGCACTTACATGTTGATCAGTGAAACCAATCTGATGGTGAGTACATGTGGTGCTTATTTTCCCATTTTTGGGATACTTCACTTAGTAGAATGGGTTCCAGCTCTATCCAGAAAAACACAAGAGGTGCTATATCACTATTGTTTCTTATAGCTGAATAGTACTCCATGGTATACATATACCACATTACTTAAGGCAAAAATAAAGTGATACTAGATGGAAATAGGAATCTATACAATGGAATAAAGAACACAGGAAATGGTGACTACAAGGGTAAATATATGATACTATTTAAATTTCTTTAAATCACAATTGACTATTCAAACAAAAATAACAACAAAGGTATGTGGAGCTTATAAGTAAAATGTATGAAAACAACAGCACAAAGACCAGGAGGAAAGAAATTGAAGTATATTATTGAAAGACTCTCATACTACCTATGAAGTGGTATAATATCACTTGAAGCCAGTTTATAGTAAGTTAAAAGATATATACTATAAGCCCTAAAGCAACTACTAATAGGTAATAAGCCAACAAGGAAAATAAAATGGAGTCACTTTTAAAAATCAATTAACCCAGTTCAAACTGGAACCAGACAAGGCTGCCCTCTATCTCCACTTCTATTCAACATAGTGCTCGAAACCCTTGCCACAGCAATTAGGCAAGAGAGGGATATTAAGGGTGTCCAAATGGGGACAGAGGAGATCATTATCCATTGTATCACTGCTGTATTCTCCAAGGATTCTTAGTCTGGAGTCCATATATGGGCTTCTCAAATACCCCTTAGGATTCCTTGTTATTTTTCCTTTGCCCATATGGCTCTCTCTGCATAAAATGCCTTTGTAGAATAGTCTCTATTTGCCCCTCCAGGTCCACTTTTTAAAAATAGACTCTACTTTTTAGAGCAGTCTTAGGTTCACAGCAAAATCGAGAGGAACATACAGAGAGTTCCCAAACAGTCCACTTTTATCCTTCTCCACCCTCTTTCTGTACCCCCAGAGGCTGAACTTTATGGGTTGTAGTAATTGGCTTCCTTGTTCTCTAGATTCTTATTGTTTTTCTATTTATATCAAATTATTTCGTTTTTTTAAAAAAATGTGTATTTTTGTTTTTGCATTCTTGAGGCAAGGGCAATATATGTAATCTAAACATTTGTACCCCCATAATATGCTGAAATAAAAAAGAAAAAAAAATTCCTCAAAGTGAAAAAAATGCCTATATATTATTATTTTTTTAATTAACACTAAAAGAGAAAAAGTAAAGTAAAAGTGAAATTATCTGTCACATCCATGCCAGAGGTAACTTTGGCAATGGTTTGTGGTGTGCACCCTTCCAATACCTTTTTTTTATGTACATAAAGGCATAAATTTATATTCATAAAATATAGATTTGCATTATTTCTCTGTTCCTTTCTTTTTATAACAACACATCCATCTTTCTATATCAGCCCATATAGATATGCAGACCTACTTCATTATATTTTATTACTGCATTGTATTTCATTTGATGAATATACCGTAATTTATTTAATGAATCTCTTATTATTGGACAGTTAAGTTATCTAATATTTTTTACCATTATAAGCAATGCAACTCAAAACACAGAGACACATTGGATCAAATTTAACCACAGAAATATATAGCTGAACCCAAGAAGCAAGAAAGGAAAACCTCCAGATTCTAGAGACAAAAGGGACCTCACAGTCACAGCAATGAGCACGAATGAAAGCTTCACATCTCACAGGGAAAATGGGACCAGATATATACTTTAGAGGCTGAGGTTTTAAATTTTCCAAAGGGCTGGGAATTGAGTTAGAATTGTGCTTCCTGCACAAAACAAGGAGCAGAAGAATGCTGCCCCATTTATGAATTAAAAGCAGATTTGCCAAATAGCCAGGGGCACAATAATAACAAATCTCATTTAGTATTTACTACGTAGCAAGCACTGTTCTACATGTTTTATTAATACATGTTTTCATTTATTTAATCATCACAAAACTCCCATGATGTAGATATTATTATAACCACCATTTTACAAATAGGGAATAAAACATTTAAGTAACTCATTTAAGATCACATAGCTAGGAAGTGGCAGATCTAAGATTCAGACTCAGGCATCCTGACTCCGCAGCCCATCATCTTAACTAACTATGGTATACTGCTTCTCTACAAACAGGATGTAGGCCATCTGCCTTGGGATAAGATGGAAATAAACTCATCCATAAGAATTCCGAAACACTGGCCAGGTGTGGTGGCTCACACCTGTAATCCCAGCACTCTGGGAGGCTGAGGCGGGAGGATCACTTGAGCTCAGGAGTTCAAGACCAGCCTGAGCAAGAGCGAGACCCTGTCTCCACTAAAAATAGAAAAAATTAGCAAGTCAACTAAAAATAGAAATAAAAAATTAGCCAGGCTTGGTGGCTCACGCCTGTAGTCCCGGCTACTCGGGAGCCTGAGGCAGGAGGATCACTTGAGCCCAGGTGTTTGAGGTTGCTGTGAGCTAGGCTGATGCCACAGCACTAACTCTAGCCTGGGCAACAAAAGCAAGACTCTGTCTCAAAAAAAAAAAAAAATTCTGAAACACTAAACCTAGGCTACATACTAGTATGAGACTCAAATTTGCAGTGCCCACATAATGCAGAAACCCTGAGCTGAGAACTTAACATAAAAACCAGCCTAGAACTGGGAACACCATAGAATTCTGGCAGAAGCAAATGAAAAACTGCCCACAGGGACGGCTCCACAACTCAGAGTCAAATTGTTATGGAAGTGTTCTCACAGAAGACAACTCCTGCAGTAGATAAGTTCACATGCAAAAATAATAAAGCACATGAGGAAACCCATTAGAATAAAAGTTAGTCATTATGTACAAGAAATGGGAGAATTTGGTTCCAAGGAACAACAGATAACACAGCAATTGGAGAGTACTTTAAAATATTATATATTTAAAGGTTTAAAGATATGAAAAGGAACATAATACATAAAGCAAAAGTATAACTTTGTGTGTATATGTGTGTGTGTGTGTGTGTGTGTGTGTGTACCAAAGAGACATTCTAGAAAAGTGCAGAAAATCGGGCATGAACACTGGAAACTCTTAGTCCTAGTCCCACTGAAATGTTTAAAAAGTCAATTGACAGCTTAAACTACAAACAAGGTATGAGTAAAGAGAGAACAAATGAAATGACAAGTAGAGCTGAGATAATAATAGAATATAGCACAACACTAGAAAACGTTAAATATGAAAGAGAAAGTAGAAGACACAGACAATAGAATAAGAAGTTCCACATATATCTAATAGAAGTTCCAGAAGGAAAAAAATAGACAGAGGTAATGTTCAAAGAGAAATGGCTGAGAATTTTCCAGAACTGAATAAGACATTAGTCCTCAGATTAAAGTCATGTATCTAAATCCTAAAGACAAATTGATACCTTCTAGATGCATCATGGTGAAACTGAAGAATTTCAAATATAAAGGAGAAATCTTGAAACTTACTAGAGACAAACAATGCTGAAAAGTATTTTTGTAGGATAGATTCCTAAAACTGGAATTTCTGGGACAAGGGATATCACATTAAAAACCAATGAATGTGTTTTCAATGAAGGAGTGAGTGAATTAATGAAGTCAGTAGTATTTCTCTCAATCTAGGCATGTACTTCTTTTAGTACAGCCTCCCCTTGCTCTCTATTTATTTATATATTTGCAACTTCGTCACCACTATTGATTCCTATTGAGCGTAAGGCCAATTAAAATCCCCAGGACTTTTTCAAATGAAGAGCTGTCAAATAAAGTCCTCTTTAGCATGTGCTTGAGCAATTAATTTTTAAAACTCAGAAGCAGGACTATTCAGATATTGGTGAGCTCATCAAGAGCTGAAGCTGTTAAAGAAGGTTTCATAAAGGAAGTAAGACCTAGGCTGAGTAGGATTTGTATTAGGCGGAGGAGACAAATAAGAGTTTCTAGATTTGTGGGATGAAGGGAAGAAGAGTTGTAAGGTACATAAATAGGCCATAGGATAGACAATGAGCTTGGGGTGAATATGTGGAGGGCAGGGGAGTAAAAAGATAAGGTTCAAGGGCAAAGTGGAACCAGATTATGGAGGGCTAGAAAACCAGGCTGAGTGTTTAGATTTGATATCACACATGGGCAATTGGGAGCTTCTTCAGACTTTTTAAAAAGAAATTATATGTTATCTGACCAGCCCAAGAAAGGTTAACTAACCCAGGAAGGAGCAGGGAGACTGGGTAAGATAATGCAGGCCCCTGGTTCTCCTGCTTCTGGGTTGCTGGACAGGTTATACAAACAAGTGGTCAAACTCAGCAAACAGCTCAGGTGTTTAGGCAGAATAGTGTACTAGCAAATTCAAGATGCTTTAGAGCTGAGGGAAAGTATAAGAAAGGAAGGTGCTGGATGCAGGGAAACAAGAAAATGAGAGAGTGGAACATATGCTGGAACAAGCATCAGAAAACCTTAGTTCTAGGCCTTGCTCTACCTCCTGCTAACCATGTGATTTTGTACAGATTACTTAAGCATTGAGACTAGTTTCCTCATCTGCAAACAAACTAGAATATAAGCTCTAGAGAGTTGTAACCAGGTCTGCTCTGTTCATCATTGTATCCCTGGCCCCTGGTACAGGGTCTAGCACAGAGTAGGGGGCTCACAAAATATTGGTTGAATGAATGAATGAATGAATGAACCAGTGCCTGCCCTGCCTGCCTCACAGAGTTACTGTGAACTTCGAATGAGATCAGGGATGGGGAAATATTACACAAAATTAGAACACTAAGAAATCCTATGGTAAAATAACTACAACTACTACTCAGAATTATGACTTTTTAAATTAAATTAGAAGGGTATTTGCATTACTTTCAGGGTGAAATCATAAGTGGGCTAATGATTTCAAGTTTTCTTAGGATGGAAAGAAGAAGAGTTAAAATATGAGACACTTCAAATGAGGTAAGGAACACATCAGGATCTGTGTTCTGAACCATGTTCTGTCATTTGCACTCACTATGCTCACGGTAGGGCTAATAATGATGTTAATTATAGTTACCATTCATTGACTATGTACAATGTGCTAGGGCCTGTCTGTCCTAAAAAAAGAAAATCCTGCAAAGAAGGAAATAGTATTCCCATTTTAGAGATGAGGAAACAGATTCAGAGAGGTTAAATTACTTGCTTAAAACCCTGGTAAGGAAATTGCAGAGCTAGAAATTTTACCCCAAATCTGTTTGTCTCTGAAGCCAGTGGGAAGAAATCGCAGATAAATAGATTTCTTCACACCATAAGGATGCCCTTGCTAAGAGACAGAGCAGTAGAAAGATGGACCGGGCTGTCTTCTGAGCTAATGAGTTTCTCATCATTAGAAGCAGGATCACTACATAATTCGCAAGGCCCTGTACGAAATAAAATGGTCTTCTGTCCATAAAGCTGGCTCTGACTGGAAGTTTTCAAGCAGACATTAGCTCGCTTCCAGACAGGGATGTCCAAGAAAGGTGTCATAGGAGCTGACGCGGAGGACCAGATGGCCTTAATCTGAAATTCTATGGCTCTGCTCTATTAACCCCAGTGGGTTAGGGGAGCTTCCCAAGGTGACTGCCATGACACCTCAGAGACCTTTAGATGGGAGAATTCTGCAAGAGGACTCAGCGAGATCCATGGTGCTATGATCACCTGGGGCACTGAAAACATGTTCTGCCCTTTGAGGGAGCGCAAGCACCCAGGAGAAAGCAAAAAAGAAACTCTTTTAGTGAAGGTGAAGCATAATGAAAAGAATCAGATAGATGTGGGTTCAAATCCTGGCTCTGCCACTTACTAGCTAGCTGTTTACCTTTGAACAAATCACTTAGAACTCTCTGAGACCATTCTGTCATCTAGAATATGATCATAATACCTGCCTGGCAGGAATGTGGTGAAGGTTTCAGTGACATGATGCGAGTTAGGGGCATCTGGTACTTGATAAGCCTTCAATAAAGGTTAACCATTGCTTGGGTTTTTTTAATTATTAGGAGGGGGAGGTATGACATTGGGTCATTTTGCCTCTCCTTGAGCACTTAATGGCTCAGCATCCAAGTCTGCCAGACCTACCTAGGGACATGGAAACCCCTTCCTAGTCTAGCGCTACTAACCACAGCACATCAGTGGTGGGAGCTATGAATGAATGTGGAGTGAGACCACTAGCAGATAGTATTAATAATGAATCTTCCAGGAGAACAGGACTCTCAAGGTTTTCCCCTACCCCTGAAGAGACTTTCTTGAAGGAGAGAACTGTTTAAGTCAATCTTGGAATCTTGCCAGGGGAGTGTCCTACCTACATGGACTTTTCACAGGATCGGAACTAAGAATAAAATTCACTCCTGCCCAACACAGCTGTATGCACTAGTCACTTGGAATAGCAAGAACCTTAACATCTCACTATCCGTCTGCAAAACCCCCTGTCCCACCTCTTTATAATTCTGTGAAATGGCCTGAATGGGGGAACACAGATACTCACAGTTTTCCAGGAGTTTCATTATCCCTAAGGCAGCATAGAAAGAATGGTATGGCTTCTTTTTTTTTTCTTTTAATAAAAAAGAAAACACCCAAATCAAACCATTAATTAACTGAGCAGAAGGCTGGAACTATTATACTATGTACTAATCCCCCCTCCTATGTCCATGTGCTGCACAGAATTTTCTTACTTAGGATGGGTGGAACATTTCTTTTGCTTTTGTTTGAAAAAATTACTTTTCATTTGGCCTTGGGCTCATCTCATAGTTTCTCTTTCCACTAGACTGCAGAAGCCATACATCTGCACACATTTTTGATCTGTACAGGGAGTTTGAATTTTAATATCTATCCCCACTTCCAATACCTCTCTATTTTTGTCTTATTCTTCAGGCCCCTGATTTCCTTGTGGACATTCATTTTGAAATCTTGCGTATTTATTCTGCCCAACTCTCTTTGGCTATCAAGGCTCAGCTTTGGGGTTGTAAATGTGAACTATTTCCATCATACCCTATCTTTGGGGCTGGGGAGGTCCTTAATGTTGGAGCGAGAAACAGAGCACGTCATGGAAGTTTGTTGATTGCTTATTTTAACAGATCTTCCTTTTCTTTCACATCTCTTTCCTCCGACTCCGTCCCCTGGACTACTACCCTGGTTCAGCCCTTCATCCAACCTCTCCTAACCAGCTGCTGCACGTCCGGTCTCCCCCTCTCCAAACTACCCTGCACATAGCTGCCAGTCATCTTTCTAAACCACAGCTCTTGGCTAAAGATCTTTAATGCCCCCCGCCCCCATCTAATGAGCAATGGACAAACTCCTTATCCTGGCATTCAGGGATCTCCATGGTTATATGCTCACCTATCTTTCTTTCTCACCTTCTTTCCCTTTACTCTTCTGCTTATAGCTTTGGGTCCAGCCAAATACTCGTTATTTCCAATGCATACCCTATATTTGCTTGCTTCAGTGTTTCTTTCACCTAGAATCAATTCCCCTCCACAGACCTCTCTGTTCATCATCCTATTCCTTCTTTAATGCCCACGTCAATTGAGACACACCTCATGAAGTCTTTCCAGGGTTCTTCAGTTGAATACGAACTTTCGTTTCTGTGAATTTGCATAACATTTAGCATTTCTTTTATGGCACTCACCATACAGTGCCTATTATGGTCATATGTGTAATATAATAATTAACTTACATTTATCGAGTGCTTACTATGGGCCAGACACTGTGCTAAGTGCTTTTCAGCTATTATGTATATCATAGGTTCTCAAATTTTTTGGCCTCAGGATCTTTACATGCTTAAAAATTATTAAAGATCCTGAAGAGTGTTTGCATAGGTGGCTTATATCTGTCAATATTGACCTTATTAGAAATTAAAACTGAGAAACTTAAAAAATATTTATTTATTAATATGTTAAACTAGTAATATTAAACCCATTACGTATGTTAATATAAATATTTTAATGAAAATAAATGTATTATCCAAAACCAAAAAAAGTGAGAAGAGCATTGTTTTCCATTTTTGCAAATTTCCTTAATATCTGGATTAATAGGAGATAACTAGATTCTCATATTTGTTTCTGCATTCAATCTGTTGCAACATCACACATCATATAACCTTTGGAAAACTCCACTGTACATTTGTGAGAGGATGAGAGTAAAACAGGGAAAACAAGTCTTAGTATTTTTATGAAAATAGTTCTGACCTCATAGATCCTCAGGGATCTCTGAACCACGCTTTGAGAGCTGCTGGTCTACATTAAAAAGCTAACATGGAGCCGGGCGCGGTGGCTCACGCCTATAATCCTAGCTCTCTGGGAGGCCGAGGCGGGCGGATTGTTTGAGCTCAGGAGTTCGAGACCATCCTGAGCAAGAGCGAGACTCCATCTCTACCAAAAATAGAAAGAAATTAATTGGACAGCTAAAAATATATAGAAAAAATTAGCCGGGCATGGTGACGCATGCCTGTAGTCCCAGCTACTCGGAGGGTGAGGTAGAAGGATTGCTTGAGCCCAGAAGTTTGAGGTTGCTGTGAGCTAGGCTGACACCACGGCACTCACTCTAGCCAGGGCAACAAAGTGAGACTCTGTTTCAAAAAAAAAAAAAAATGTCAGAGCTGGAAAAGACCTTGTTAATCGCCTTCTCACTTCAGAAATGGATAAATCATGAACGCTAACAAATAGCATTCTACTTCCTCCTATGTATTAGGCACAATTACATATGTTAACTTATTTCTTACAATATCTCTGAGAGGGGTATTGTTCTGACTTTACAGATGGATGAAATAGAAACTAAAGCTCAAAAAGGTAAGAAGAACAAGAATAGCAACCAAACAACTAATATTTA
>CAUYSK010033023.1:0-20531 GCA_963575035.1 Avahi laniger
CCGTCTTTCTGACACCTCTATGAATCTGGGTTCATAAGATGTGCTGGGCTCAGGGGACCTGAATTCATTGCTGTCTGTAACTCTTGCTTGATGTCTGACAGGTGAATGTGGAGGTGGAGCTGATGGCGCTCACTAATTACACCTTCAACCCACACCCCTCTATCAATGTGTCTTAACTGCCGCCTCGTCCAAAACTCTGCAGCCCAACTTACACAGATTTGCAGGGGGAAGGCACCTATGTACACGATACCAATTAACCTCCACAGATACTTCATTTCCTAGAAAGTTTGGAAAACGAAAGATTTAATTGTGTGATTAGTATGGAACAATTTTATAGCAGTCAGTCTCTGAGACTATAAAATTATGTTGTGTGCTTTGAGAGAGCAGGCTCTTTGGCCCTTTTTGTTTCAATAAAGTCATCAACAGACAAAAAAATAGACTCATAACACAACATTAAGTGTGTAAAAAGTTATGATAAAGAGTAATTTTCTAACCTTGTGGCAGTTCAACACAAGGAGACTAAGAAAAGCTATGACCAGATTATTAAAAGCTACAAAAATTCTTTCTAAAAAGGACATATGTTTATTTGGCATGCCTTCATTGAGGTCCCTGTACGTACCAGGAATGAGAGACAGCCTTGCGCAGTGGCAAATAAACAGACCTCAGAGGCAGGAAGACCAACGTTCAAATCTCAATACAGCCAGCGTATATTAATAGATCCTCCTGAGGTAATTTCACTGGGAAAAATAGGTCCTGGGTTCTGACAGATAAAAAAATAAAACAGGGAAATTGTGTGGCCTAATTAATAAAACAAGGAGAATTTTATATTTCCAGAGACAGACCAGGATGAAGAATTTGAGTAAGATCAAATTCCAGCCCGTGGACCATTCACATCAGAATTACTAAGGGGCATAGTGATTATATTAGTTTCCTCGGGCTGCTGTAACAAAGCATCACAGACTGGTGGCATAAAACAGCAGAGATGTATTCTCTCGTAGTTCTGGGGGCTAGACATCTGAAATCAAGGTGTCAGGCCGCATTCTTTCTTCTAGCTGCTGGTGATGGCCCACAGCTCTTGGCTTTCTTTGGCTCACAGCTGCATGAAGTCCCATCTCTGTCTCCATCAGCACACAGCCTTCTTGTCTGTGTGTCTGTGATGTTCTCCTCTCTGTATATTTGCCTCTGCATCCCTTCTCCTTTTCTTATAAGGGCACCGGTCCTATGGATTAAAGGCCTACCCTACTCATATTAGTTTACATCTGCAAAGACCCTATTTCCAAGTAAGGTGACACTCACAGGTAGCAAGGATTAAGACTTCAATATAATTTTTTACTCTTCAACCCACATAACCTACAACAATGATTATTACAAATTCAAATTCCTAGGGCCCATTTTGGAGCTACTGAATGGCTGAGCCCTGCCATTTCTGATGCAGTCTTCCATGATTTTATCGTACCATCAAGTTTAAGGATGCCGGTCTAGGAAGACAATGAAGGGCTAGGATGAAGGGTGGTAGGCAGGGGAAGGACTAGGATGAAGCAAAGAAAGCAGTTACCTGGGGTGCAAATTTTAAAGGGTCGCCAAAAACTTAGTAATCAAGATAAATAATATTTTACTGTAATATACTTTAAAAATCAAGATTAAGGCAAAAAATTCATAACAAACAAAATATCAACATTTTAAATAAGACAGGATCAATATTACTGACTTTTTCCTTTTCTTACAGGTTCCGATAGGGCTCAGTGCTGCACTGGTAGTAGGCATGGGCCGGTGAGAAAGGCTGCCTTCCAGACTGTGAAGAACATTCTTGTTTAATAAATTTAAAGCTGCCATTTCGTCAGCATCCCAGTTTTCCCAAAGTTCAAAAGAATTCTGCTAGGCACATCTGCTCTGGTATTTAGGGAAATCAAAAGAAAGGAGTTGGATTCACATTTTGGTCATAGTAGGCAAGGATGAGAAGCCCCTTAAGGAGGTGAGATGTGAGTGAGATGAAGAATTTTTTTTGAATTTCAAAATATTAAGGGCATCCAAATGTTTCTGTTACAGGGATAGCTCTTATAATGCTTAAGTCAGGTCTTTTATTGTACCTGTCACCAGAATAGTCTTCATTGTACTCAATCGGTAAGTTTTTATCACTCACACCCCTCCCATCCTCCCTCCTCCTTAGTTTCCAATGTTCCTTACATTTCTTTGTGCCCATGTGCACCCATGGTTTAGTTTCCAATTATTAGTGAGAACACGTGGTATTTGTTTTTCCATTCCTGAGATACTTCACTAGGAATAATGGTCTCCAGCTCCATCCAAGTTGCCATAAAAGACACTATTTCATTCCTTTTTATGGCTGAGTAGTACTCCATGGTATACACACACACACCACATTTTCTTTATCCATTCATGATTTGATGGGCACTTAGGTTGATTACACATCTTTGCAATTGTGAATTGTGCTGCAATAAACATTTCAACCAGTTGTCTTTTTGATAAAATGACTTACTTTCCTTCAGATAGATACTCAGTGGTGGTAGCGCTGGATTGAAGGGTAAGTTCACATTTATTTCTTTGAGGAATTTCCATACTGTTTCCATAGAGGTTGTACTAATTTGTAGTCCCTCAGCAGTGTACAAGCATTCCTTTCTCTCTGCATCCATATCAGCATCTATTGCTTTTTTGACTTTTTAATAATTAGCATTCTGACAGGAGTAAGGTGGTATGTCATTGTGGTTTTAATTTGCATTTCCCTGATGATGAGTGATATTGAGTATTTTTTCATGTTTTTTGGCCATTTGTCTATCTTCTTTTGAAAAGGTTCTGTTCATGCTCTATTATGATCCCTTTAGGGTACTAAACTAGCTTGATTTTTCATGTTATCAGAATTTTTTTTTTTTTTTTTTTTTGCTGATTTCTTTTCTGAAACCTCTTTTCTCAGCTCACGGTATACGCATTTGCAGCACAGCTATTCTTCTTTGCTGGAAACTCTTCTACTTAGTGACAAGAAGGAGAGGTCCCTAGATGGTGCTTTTGTGTCTTACTCCAGAAGACTGACTTGGCTGGAGAAGGGTGGATATGCTGCTTGCAATGTAGCTGTTCTACGTTGTCCCATTCCCCTGTGATTGCCACAGTCCAGGTTGGTGCTGGATAATGTTCCCCTGGCCACTGTTGGAACTCAGGCCAGGAGCTGGGCGAGTCTCTCTCTGTGGAGGCTGATATTGCAGAAAATTGCTTTGCCCAGGTCTCTCCATAACAGTAGCAGTGGCAGCTGGGTGAGGCTATTTAGGTATTGGTCATGGGTGTCAGAGCTGCAGGTATTCACTCCACCCAGGTCCACGGATAGTGGCGGCATGTAGCTAGTGGTTCCATGGTGAAGTGTTGGGTTACAGGGGACTGCCAGGTGGTGGGTGGGAGCCATCGGAGTGTGGCAGCCACAGCAGCATGGCCATAGGGCCGGGAAGTAGTGTTGGAGCCTTACTGGGTGGCCAGGGGTCTCTCTATGCTGGTTCCACTGAGGCATTTGCCATGAGGTTTCCCAGGTGGCGTCCATGGTGCCTTTTCCCTTCAAATACCTTGTAATAGAGAGGGGCACTTGGTTCCCAGTCATGGGGCACATGAAAGCGTCTGCTGTCCCTCTCTCACTGCCTTCTTCCCAGCCTAGCTGGGGTGATTTGGTGCTGCTGCAGCAGAGCTGAGCCCAGTGTAGACTAGGTGCTCTGGACTCAAGAGCTCAGAATGGTTTCAGTGTCAGCAACCCAGAATGGTGTCAGCAGCCCAGAAACGAAAGCCATCAGATCCCTACTTTGCCCGTTCCGTGATGTGATATCACTGCATAGTCTCCAAGCATATCCCTGGTCAGTTCTGAGATCTGCAATAGTGGTGAGAGCCCCCTTGCAGCTCGGGTAGCAGTGTTTGTGCTGGAAACGTGGAGCTCCAGGCTTCTGTCCTATTGTCCTTCCCCATATGTGGATGCCTCCCCCAAGGTACCTTCCAAGTATATCACCTTGTCTCCCTCTCCTTCACTCTGAGTGTCCCCCATTGCTTCTCTGATTATTTACAATGCTCTCTCCAAGAAGGTCCATTCACAGGTGGGAGGCTACTGCAACTTTTGATCCTCTCCTTGAGAGCAACATGTGCAGACTGCTTCTAGTTTGCCATCTACTGAAATGTTAGAAATGAAGAATTAAATGGAAGCGAGAAGTAAGCTCAAGGGATGACTAATAGATATCCAGACACTTTGAAATTAACAATGCTTGTCCATATTTGTGGAAGTGACGGTAAACTGACACTAACTAGATCTTCCCTTCTATGTTGAATGGGAGATTTAACCGTTTACATTTTATTATTAAAGGTAAGGACAATTCTAAAAAACTAGAAATGCTTGGCAACTGTTAGGTGACTTGAATTTCCTATGGTATCATGTTAATTAGATATGATATTCATATCTGTTTGTTCTATTGAGACCAGAAAGCGACGACCTTTGGAAGAAGACATTTTAGTGTGAATCAGTTGAGGAAGCTCTCAAGAGTGAGTGGATCAGTGGGGATTGGAAGTCTAGAATTTTTAGGTATATGCTGAAGTTGACAGCAACTGAGGTGGACACTCAAAAAATATGCACAGACTAACCAATGTGAAATTCCCTGATGAACTCCCCAGGCTGGATCTGCTCAGGATCCAGCCAGGAAGTATGTGACTCTGGTAGCTAGTCCTGACTTAGTTTCCCACCATCTTCCCCCTTACTCACAGATCTTGTAGATCTTGGAGCTGATTGGTTTCTGAGTTACCACCACTGTGCCTCCTGACTATCTTCCTATTGGTCTCCTTTATCCATAAACGAAGTGTAATGGGGGATGTCTTTGAAGCCCTTGTTTTTTTGGGGAGTTAGTTACCTTTATTTTTTCTAGTAACCATATTGCATAGTCTCACCAAGCCAAATTATAGAATTTCTGGATTTTGTTTTGTAACAGCCACGTTATCTAAATTTTATATATCAGAGGAGTCTGGGTCCTTACTAAAATGTTATAGGTAAGAAAGATGCCAAGGCAATGGCAGAGGTATTCTAAATTAAGAAGTTGGAGGGTAGGATGGGAGAAAGCCATAAAAAGAAAGTCATTATGCAGATTTCAGGTCTTTCAAGGTTATTATCCCTGAAGATGATATTACAACTTGGGAAATGGGGAGGGGGAAGTCAAACATTTTCTTGTTCATTGGCATTTATTATAATATATATATTTAGTATTATTTAGTATTATTGGGTCATTTTCCCTTGACAAATTCACAAATAATTGTGAGATTATAAAAGGTGAATATATTAAAAAATTAAAGTGAATAAGAAGAAAGCAATTAAGGAGCAAGAAAATAAGGCATCAACTAAGTATAGAGCAGCCCCTCTCATCTCTACGGGCATGGCTTAGCAAGCAGAACATGGGAATAGAGCCAGCCAGATTTGGGGTCAAGTTCTGGGTCTATCAATTTATAGTTCTGTGATTCTAAGCAAGGATCTTAACCCATTCATATTTTCATTTGTAATATGGGAGTTCTAATCTCCTCTTCATGGGATTGAGTTGAGAATACCATTTACACAGTGCATAGTATTGGTGTAGTGTCTGCAGGTTCCTCTTCCCTGCCAACTCCAATGGCTACTTCACTGATCCTCTCACTTAATACTTAAGTCACTAGGGACTTAGGCAAATCTCTTACTCTTTCCAAACTGTTTAGGTATAACACATAAATTGCTTGTCATATAAAGTAATTATGATGGTTGAAATAAATAATGTGCATGACAATAAAGTTTGACATATAAATTTGCATTACTTAGCTTTTTCATATTAATTAGCATTTTTGGTAGTTACAACCAAGATCCCCCAAATGAAAGGGAATCAAGCAACAGAGAAGTCAGCCTTGAATAGATACATGTTAAATGGATAATTGTCTCAAGGTACCATCTCTGCCCATATTGCTAGATGTTTCCTATAGACTTTTTCTACCTTCTTCACCTTACTAATTAATTCTATTAATATATTTAATGCAATTCTATCAACATTTCATGAATGTCTACAATGCTAGGTGATTGTCCTGAAGAGATATCATACAGTACATGATATCTCATATAACTAAAACACCTAATTCCCAAGAATGGAGATCTATTCCTTTGCTAACCAGTAGAGTACTGGAAACATTTTTTGAAAAGTAAGTTAGATATGCATTTCAAAGAATTTGTGCTATATAAATTTTAGCTGTCAGAAAACTATGAGGATATTATAAAGAGAATGAACTGTGCTGCTACCAAGGGCAAAATTCTGTTGAAAATGGGTTGTCCTTTGGGCTCTATCAACTGGAGCTACACAGTAAATGCAAACTGATCATCCATCATTGGTGTCTCTATTTACCAACAATATCCCACACTACTTATACTACTTATACAGCCACTTGTGACTGGAATAGTGTAGCATTTTTCTTGCTCAAATGAATGCTCTCTCTATCTTACTGTGTTGGCTGAATATTTTCTTGTCTGTGACCCAGGGGGAATGACTTACTCAGGGCAACATTAGCCTGGAAGCCAACAGGAGAAGTTGAAATCAGGTTAGCTTGGTTTGCTAAATCAGGTTAGCTAAGACTCTCACACATGATTTAGAACTATGGAGTAAGAAACAGTCAGATTATCAGCTAAACACTGTCACATTCAAAATTCGTGTAATAAATGTGACTGCTTAAGAACTGGTGCAAAGGTCATTTTGTCCATTTCATTCTTCTTACATAGTATTTAACACAGCGCCATGTACACCTAGGTGTCTGATAAAGACCAGTGGCTTTATTGGATGAATGAAATCTGGTTTATGGAATTCCATAAATAAAGATAGGACTTAGGTCATATAAATTGACCAATACACATAAACTGATTACGGAGCCAGTGGGTAATCCATGTTTAACTGGTTTACAATTAACATTTTCCTTAGCATTTTCTATGTAATTATTTCATTACCTCTTGATCCTCCACAGAAGGTGGGTTGAGAGCAAGCTTCCTTATGCAATTGCTCTTTAAAGGGCTTTGCTTCTTCCAAGAATAGAGGCAAAGAACTTCCCCTCATGGTTTTGTGCAGTTAACCCCTTGGGTCAACACCCCTGTGGATGTTGCTACTGCGGTCCAAAGTTAAAACCTTCTTTCCTTTTCCTTTGGATTCAAAATTATCCAGATCCTTAGTTCTCAACCTTATGAGACTTATTCCTTGTCATATTTTAAAAACACATATTTTGTAATATGTACTTTACTATCCTGAAATAAAATTTCATCCATAATTTTTAAAAAGTCAATAATATGTCTTACTTAAGAGAGAAGAAAACTAAAAATGGAAAAATACAATTAAATCAATTTATTTATTTAATTAAATGAATTTATTGTGAGATAATATATGTTTTAATATGTAAATATTCAGGAAAGAACTGCACACTAGAAAACAAAATGAAGTAAGATGCATCCACATGAGGAATTGTGAATGCCACAGCTACAAATGTACTTTGATACAAGTTTCTTGCATTGGGTACTCAAATACCATGAGCACCATTGTCATCAGTGAAAGGATTTTCTTATATGATGAAAACTCTTGGTACAGTTCCAAATAAAACAAAATGTAGCCTTTTTTCAAGTTCTCTAGTACTTGCATTCTGGAAATTCAGCATCTATTGAAACTGCACAAAACACTCTGAATTTATATGTAATACAGTTAGATTCTAAACTTAGAAAATTATCAGTTTTTTTTCACTGACATAAGACTCCAGATATTCAAAAGTCATGTAGAATATGGGATAATTCCTTGTTGTATGAGACTGTTCTATGTCTTGCAGACATCTACTATGCTTGGCCTCAGACCACTAAATATCTTAAGGACTTTTTTTTTTTTTTTTATTTCAGCATGATATGAGGGTACAGATGTTTAGGTTACGTGTGTTGCCCTTGCCCCCCCTCCCCCCCTCAGTCCAGGTAATATGTCCATCCCATTGCGTGGTGCACATTGCACTCTTTGTGTACACATATACCTGTCCCCTCCTCCCTCCTCCCCCCTCCCCTGTTTAAAATTTTTATTGAAAGTTTTGTTCTTATCTGTAGCTAATCTGGGTGCAACAGTTTGGATACCCATTGAGTGGAAAGTTCACTCAGCTTTAGTTTTTCAGTCAGAATTTTGTAAGCGGAAGCAGTTGAGATGTCTGTTGTGTTGGCTATTATTTCTGCTGTTAATCATCAATCTTCCATTAGGGCATGAACAAGATTAATTTTTTCCTCATAAATTGATGTGGATGGTCTTCCACTGCAGGCTTTATCTTTGACATTAACTCCTCCCTTCTGAAAAAGAGTTATCCATTTGTAAACTACTGATTGGGGGTAGGACATTGTCATCATAAACTTTTGTAAAGCATCAGTGATTTCACTGTTCTTCCTCTGAAGCTTCAACATAAATTTGATGTTTGCTTTTGCTTCAATTTTGGCAGAATTCCTGTGCTCTGATAGGGGCTGTTTTGAAACTTATATGTTACCCTTCTCAGTGCCTCAAATTAGATCCTCTTTCAGACATGATATAACAAGTTAGTACAAGTTTATTTTGGCACAAAAAATTTTTGAAATTCATGCGTAGTTCTTTCCATGAAATTTTTCTTAGTAAACTGAGGCTAGGATAATATGGGTTGAGGGAGAGACTACTTGGTGCCACATTCCTCGATGAATATACAAGAGTGACATGGAGGTAGATAAATGACAGTGATGATGATGAAAGAGTGTTAAAATAACTAGACAGTGTCAGTCTCCAAAAAGAGTGATTTTGGGGGGAGGGGGGGCAGGGGCAACATACGTAACCTAAACATCTGTACCCTCATATTATGCTGAAATAAAAAAAAAAAAAGGGTGATTTTGATATGAGAATGAATGAATAAGAGCCTGTAAGATTTAGGTATTATGACATGATGCTTCTATATTCCCAGACTCTCTAAAGGGAAGTATTATTTGTTTTTATAAAATCTTAAATTGATTATATACACATGTTGAGTTAGATACTCATAACTGAATTATACAATAATTGCATTTAAATTTTTTTCAAAGACAAAAAAATCTCTTTCCATTTGCCTTATATATGGGAAATTTGCTTCCAGTATTTCTTTCTTGTTATAAAAAAGTATTTGTTTTAGTTTACGCAAGTAATACATGAATAAACCTTTAAATCCTCGTTAAAATTCTCGATTTAATATTGAGCAGAAGTCCCATGACCAATACCAATTCTCCTTCCCTTTCTAGAGCTAACTGTTAGTAGTTTGGTGTTCTATATCTGTTCCTTAATGGCTAATATTACTATTGGTTAGAAATGTGACTCTTAACTACAATGTTAGATTAGAAACTAGGGTTTCATCAGTGGCTGTCAGTTACATGTTAAAAATTCCCTCTCCCAATTTCTGCCTATACAGATTTCATTCAAGTTTTCTTTCCTCTTTCATTAAATGTGCCTGCTTGTTATTAATTTTGCCTCATCTATTCCATTTCTTCTTATGGTTGACCAAATATTTAGGTTGAACCATACGAAATAACTGTTTTAAAAGAACTCTAAACATATAGAATTACATATTTCCATATTCATATATTGGTGTGGATGAAACCAAAACCCCAGAAAGTTACACAGGACATATAATCACCTTACTCCATAGGGCCTCAACAAACTTTTTCTTAAAGTGTGCAGATTGATGATTTATAGTAAATTTATACACTTGTATGACAGTCACCACAATCTAATATTCTAAAATTTCCATCACTGGAAAAAGTTCTCTCATGTCCATTTTTGGTCAGTTCTTGCTCCCATCCTGAGCACCAAGCAACTACAGATTTTTCAATTTCTATAGTTTTTCCTTTACTAGAAATTTCATGTAAATGAAATCATATAATATATTGACTTATGTCTCTGGCTTCTTTCACTTAGCATAATATTGTCCATATTGTTTCATGTATCATTTCATATATCATATTCATCAGTATGGATGTTCATATAAATATCCATATTGTTCATTTTTAAAAATTATTGAGTAGTATTCCATTGTGAGGTTATAGTACTACTTTTTATTTATCCATTCACTAGTTGATCGACATTTAAATTGTTTCCAGTTTTTGGCAGTAAACATTCACATACAAGTCTTTGTGTGGACATGTTTTTATTTTTGTTGGGTAGATACCTACGAGTGGAATTTTTATGTCATATGGTAAAGGTATGTTTAATTTTATAAGTAACCACTGTTTTCCAAAGTTGTACCATTTTACATTCTCACCAATAATGTATGATGATTTGAATTCTGTCACATACTCACCAACACTTGATATGTGTAGTAGTTTCTCATTGTGGTTTTAATTTGCATTTCCTTTATGTCTAATGATATCAAGCATCTTATATGCTTATTTGCAATTAATGTATCTTTTTTGATGAAGTATCTGTTGAAATCTTTTGCTCATTTTTTCTTTATTGGGTTGTTTGTCATCTTAATGATTGAGTTGTGAGAGTTCTTTGTGCATTCTGGACACAGGTGCTTTATCAGATATTTGTTTTACAAATGATTTCTCCCAATCTATGGCTTGTCTTTTCATTTTCTTTATGGTGTCTTTTGAGGAGCATACCTTTTAATTTTGATGAGGTCTAATTTATTAGTTTTTTCTTTGTGAATTGTGTTTTTGGTGTGACAACTATGAAATATTTGCCTAACCCAAGGTCATAAAGATTTTTACCCATTTTTTTCTAGAAGTTTTAGGATTTATAGTTTTAGGATTTAAATTCTTTTAATTTCAAAATATTAAGGGGGATACAAATGTTTTTGTTACATGGATATACTGTATGATGCTGAAGTCAGGGCTTTCAGTGTCCCTGCCACCTGGACAGTATTCATTATACCAGATAGATAAGTTTTTATCCCTCACCGCCCCCGCTTCCCCTCTTCTTAGTTTCCAGTGTCCTTTACATCTCTTTGTGCACGCATGTACCCATCATTTAGCTCCCACTTATTAGAACATGTGGTATTTGTTTTTCCATTCCTGAGATACTTCATTTAGGATAACGGTCTTCAGTCCATCCAAGTTACTGCAAATGATATTATTTTATCCTTTATTATAGCTAAGTAATACTCCATGATACACACACACACACACACACACACACACACACACACACACCATTTTCTTTATTCTTTATCCACTCATGAATTAATGGGCACTTAGGTTGATTCCATATCTTTGTAATTGTGAATTGTGCTGTGATAAACATTTGAGTACAGGTGTCTTTTTGATAAAATGACTTCTTTTCCTTTGAGTAGATACTCAGTAGTGGGATTGCTGGATTGAATGCTAAGTCCACTTTTAGCTCTTTGAGGAATATCCATACTGTTTTCCATAGAGGTAGTACTCTTTTGAAGTCCCACCAAAAGTGTATAAATGTTCCTTTTTCTGTGCACCCACACCAACATCTGCTATTTTTTGACTTTTTAATAATGGGCATTCGGACAAGGATAAGGTGGTATCTCATTGTGGTTTTAATTTGTACTTCCCCGATGATTAGTGAGGTTGAACATTTTTTCACCTATTTTTTGGCCATTTGTCTATCTTCTTTTGAGAAGAGTCTGTTCATGTCTCTTGCCCACTTTTTAATGGGATTATGTGTTCTTTTCTTGCTGATTTGTTTTAGTTCCTTGTAGATTCTAGCTATTAGTCCTTTGTTGGACACATAGTTTGTGAATATTTTCTCCCACTCTATAGGGTGTCTGTTTATTCTTTTTGATTATTTCTTTTGCTGTACAGAAGCTTTTTTAGTTTAATTAAGTCCCCATTTGTCTCTTTTTGTTCTTGTTGCATTTGCTCTTGGTTTCTTAGTGATAAATTATTTGTGTAGGCCAATGTCCAGAAAAGTTAGTCCTATATTTTCTTCTAGGGTTTTTATTGTTTCAGATCTTACATTTAAGTCTTTAATCCATCTTGAGTTAATTTTTGTATATGGTGAGAGATAGGAATCCCATTTTATTCTTCTGCATATGACTATCCAGTTTTCTTAGCACCATTTACTGAATAGTGTGTCCTTTTCCCAGTGTATGTTTTTGTCTGCTTTGTCAAAGATTTCAGTTGGTTGTATGTATATGGTTTTATTTCTAGGTTCTCTATTCTGTTCTGTTGATCTGTGTATCTACTTTTATGCCAGTACCATGCTGTTTTGGTTATTACTCTAGCCTTGTAATATAATTTGAAGTCAACTAATGTGATGCCTCCACTTTTGTTCGTTTTGCTTAGGATTGCTTTGGCTATCTGGGCTCTTTTTTGGTTCCATATGAACTTTAGAATTGTTTTTTCTAATTCTGTGGAAAATGACATTAGTATTTTGATAGAAATTGCATTGAATCTGTAGATTGCTTTGGACAGTATGGTCATTTTAACAATGTTAATTTTTCTGATTCATGAACATGGGATGTTTTTCCATTTGTTTCATCTCTGATTTCTTTCATCAGTGATTTATAGTTCTCTTTGCAGAGATCTTTCACCTTCTTGGTGAGATTTATTCCTAGGTATTTCATTTTTTCCCCCCAGCTATTGTAAATTGGATTGAGTTGTTGGTTTGGTTCTCAGCGTGGTTGTTGCTGGTATATAGAAATACTGTTGATTTTTTGTACATTGATTTTATAGCACGAGACTTTGCTGAATTCCTTTATCAAATCTAGGAGTCTTGGAGGAGTCCTTAGGGTTTTCTAGGTGTAAGATCATATCATCAACAAACAGATGATTTGACTTTCTCTTTTCCAATTTGGATGCCTTTCATTTCTTTCTCCTGTCTGATTGCTCTGGCTAGGACTTCCAATACTATGTTGAATAGAAGTGGTGAAAGTAGGCATCTTTGTCTTGTTCTAGTTCTCATGGGGAATGCTTTCAACTTTTCCCCATATAGTATGATGTTGGCTGTGGGTTTGTCATATACAGCTTTGATTATTTTGAGAAATAATTGGGGGCTCACAACACCCCTGATATAACCGGCTCCCCAGGCAGTGTGCATTGCAAGAGATGGGAGAGACAAAGATATGGACACAAAAAGTAAGGTGAAAGGGTGTGGGGAGGTCAGGGGACCACGAGCAGTCCTGTGAGCCAGGTGGTATGACTGAAGTCTAGCACCCGTTTTTATTCTCTTTTTCGTGTTATAGATTACAATGATCTCACGTGAAAAGCTGGTGAGTTAGCAGTAAAGCGTATAATCTAAACGGGTACAGAGAGACCACGTACTTCTTTCTACTTTATCTAATTCCTCATTTACTGAGACATGAACTTAGGAGAGAGAGATAGGAACATTGCCTCAGGCTTAGAATAGCAAAGTGCTCTTATCTGCTGAGCTGACATCCTTTGATCATTCTCTCCGCCTTCAAAAAGGGGTCCGTTTGCAGACATCCCTGATCGGTGGAATGTCCTCCTCAAGGTTGAGCAGCTTTTGCTCAGTGAACTGACATTTCCACAGGTTGCTCTTTGGCAAAGTCCTGTCCCACTCCTGGGATTCTCATGTCTCGACCCTAACCCTCAACAAGGAATATTCCTTCTCTGCCAAGATTTTTGAGGGTTTTTACCATGAAGGGATGCTGGATTTTATCAAATGTTTTTTCTGCATCTACTGAGATGATCATATGATTTTTATTTTTAATTCTGTTTATGTGGTGAATCACATTTTTTAACTTGAGTATATTGAGCCATCCTTGCATCTCTGGGATAAAACCCATGTGATAGTGGTGAATTATCCTTTTGATGTGCTATTGAATTCAGTTTGCTAGTATTTTGTTGAGTATTTTTGCATCTATTTTCATCAGAGCTATTAGTCTGTGGTTTTCTTTTTCTATTGTATCTTTTCCTGGCTTTGGTGTCAGGATGATCCTGGCTTCATAGAATGAATTAGGGAGGATTATCTTCTCAGTCTTCTGGAACAGTTTCAGTAGGCATGGCACCAGTTCTTCTTTGTACATCTGGTAGAATTCAACTGTGAATCCATCTGGTCCTGAGCATTATTTTATTGGGATGTTTTTTATTATTATTACTGATTCAGTCTTGCTACTCATTATTGGTCTGTTTAGGAGTTCTGTTTCTTCCCTGCTTCAATCTCAGGAGGTTATATGTTTTCAGAAATTCATCCATTTCCACTAGTTTTTCTAGTTTTTGAGCATTTAATTGTTCATAATAGTTTCTGATGATCTTTTGTAATTACGTTGTATTAGTTGTAATGTCTCCTTTTTCATTTCTGATTGTGTTTATTTGTATTTCCCCTCTTCTTTTCTTGTTAGTCTAGCTAGTGGTTTATTAATTTTGTTTATCTTTTTGAAGAATGAACTTTTTATTCCGTTGATCTTTTGTATAATTTTTTTGGTCTTTATTTAGTTCTGCTCTGATCTTTGTAAATCTTTTTCTTTTGCTAATTCTGATTTTAGTTTGTTCTTGTTTTTCTGGTTCCTTGAGTTGCAGTGTTTGGTTATTTTGTGATCTTTATGCTTTTTGGATGCAGGCATTTAAGGCTATAAACTTCCCTTGTAGCACTGATGTAGCTGCTTCCCATAGGTTTTGGTGTATCATGCTTTCATTTTTATTCATTTAAAAAAATGTATAAATTTCAGTCTTTATTTCTTCATTGACCCAGTGATGGTTTAGTAGCATGTTGTTTAATTTTCATGTGTTTTTATAGTTTCTGAAGTTCCTCTTTGTATTGATTTCTAACTTTATTTCATTGTGGTCTGAAAAAATAGTTGATATGATTTGGATTTTTAAAACATTTTTAAGACTTGTTTTGTGACCTAAAGTGTGCTCTGTCTTAGAGAATGTTCCATGTATTGATGAAAAAAATGTATATTCTGTAGTTGTTGGATAGAATGTTCTGTAAATGTCTGTCTTGTCCATTTGGTCTAAAGTCTAATTTAAGTCCAATGTTTCTTTATTATTTTCTACCTTGATGATCTATCTGGTGCTGTGAGTTAGGTGTGAAGTCCTCCACTATTATTGTGTTGCTGTCTGTCTCTTTCTTCAGGTGTAGTAGTATTTGTTTTGTGAATCTGGGTGTTCTGATGTTGGGTGGATATGTATTTAGGTTTTTTTTATATCCTCTTGCTGAACTGATCCCTTTATCATTATATAATGACCTTCTTTCTTTCTTTTTTTTTTTACTGTTTTTTATTTAACATCTGTTTTATCTTATATAAGCATGGCTACTTCTCTTTGCTTTTGGTTTCCATTTGTATGAAATATCTTTTTCGACCTCTTTACTTTCAATCTGTATTTTTCTTTAGGGGTAAGGTGAGCTTCTTGCAAGCAGTATATAGTTGGATTATATTTTTTATCCATTCTGCCAATCTATTAATATATCTTTTATGTGGAAAATTTAAGTCATTTAAACTTGATGTTAACATTGATGTTTGAGGCTTTGTTCTTGTCATATTGTTAGTTGATTTCTAGTTATTTTATAACTTCTTTGTTTCTTTTTCTCTTTTTGCCTTTGTGATTTGCTGAACTTTTGTCACGTTGCCGTTTAATTTCTTTCTCTTCCTTCTTTGTGTTATTATTTTGTAAGACCTGTGAGTTTTATATTTTCATGATGGTTAATATTGATCTTTCATTTTCATGTTTAAGACTTCTTTAGGCATTTTCTCTAGGGCTAGTCTAGTGGTAATGAATTCTTTCAATGTTTGTTTGTCTGGGAAGGCTTTATTTCTCCTTCATTTATGAAGCTTATTCGATACAATATAAAATTCATAGTTGGCAGTTTTCTTTTTTTCTTTCATCACTTTGAAAATTCCATCCCATTCTCTCCTGGCCTGTAAGGTTTCTGCTGAGAGGTCTGCTGTTAGACTGATGTTGCTTCCTTTATAGATGACTAGATGCTTGTCTCTTGCTACTTTTAAATTCTCTCTTTCACTTCGGCTTGTCTCTTGCTACTTTTAAATTATCTTTCACTTTGACTTTAGTCATTCTGATTATAATATGGCATGATGAAGTCATTTTTGCAATGTATTTGCCTAGGTATCATTGGGCCTCCTATATAGGAAGGTCTAACTCTCTTGTTAGCCCTGGGAAGTTTTCATCAATTATTTCCTTAAATATGTTTTGTAAACTTTTTGAACTCTTTTCCCCCTCAGAAATACTGATAATCCATAAATGTATTCACTTTATGTAGTCCCAGAAGTCTTTGCTTTCCTGAAAGACTGCTTTGCTCATTCTTTTTTATTCTTTTTTTCTTATTTTTATCTAACTGGATTATTTTAAAAGACCTGTCTTTAAGTTCTGAGATTCTTTCTTCTGCTTGGTCTAGTCTATTATTGAAGCTTACTTCTGTATTTTCTTCAGTGAATTCTTCAGTTCTAGAATTTCTTTTTTTATGGTATCTATCTCCTTGGTAAATTTCTCACTGTATCCTGAATTGATTTTTCTGATTTCTTTGTAATCATTTTCAGACTTCCCTTATATCTCATTGAACTTGTTTAGAATCAATATTTGGAATTCTTTATCTGACATTACAAGGAATTCTTTTTGATTGGGATCTGTTGCCGGATAGTTGTTGTGGTGTTTTTGTGGTGTCATATTTTCTTGCTTTTTCATGTTTTCTGTGTCTTTTGATTGATATCTCCCCATCTGGTATAGCAGTCATTTTCTTTGATTTTTGAAATGCTTTTGAAGGGGAGAATTTTTTCCTGGAGATGTATATATGTTGTTGGTTGAGGAGGTCACTTTGGCTTTGATTCTGGGTACCTGCAGTAGTGTGATCTTTGTATGATTTCTTAGGCAGTACACAGGGTAAGTGGTATCTGTGATTTCCTCAATGGCTTAGGGAACAGTTACTAGTTGAGGCTGTGGTAAAATTTTGCTGAGAAATTAAATGCCCAACGAATCAGTCTTTTGGCCCCAGTGGTAGATGCAGTGGGCTGAATATACCTGATTTTAGCCCCCAGAGTAGCTTACACTGGAAGCACTGTTAGTGAGTCCTGGGGATCAAATTCTTGGGCCTTCAGGTGGCTTGCTCAGAGACTAGTATCTAGAGCAGAGAGTTGGATGTATGAACAGGTTCTCACACCCCTGAGCAGCTGGTATGATGTGGGAGATGGCAATAGTGCAGGTAGAGCCACCCACTAGGACCCAAAAGTAGTCCGTATTGGTATTACTGGTATCTGAAATGGATTGAGTAGGCTGATCCTCAGTCCCACAGCTGCTTGTAACAGGGTGGTGGGTATTATCCTAAGTGTGGTTGGGGCAACTTGGTCTTCCTTATCACTTCCCAGCTAGGTGATGGCTGTAGCCGTGTCATCTTGAGCTTGGTCCAAGGGCAGGATGGGGCCCAGTGTTGAATTCTCAAAATGATGCTGGTGTGGGCTTGCAATCAAAGAGGGCAGAGCCCTTATCAGGCAAGCGATAAGGGCAAGAAACTGTGGGGTGCTCTGTCTGCTCGTGTCTTATCTCTCAGTAGCCTGTACCAAGGTGATGGAATTGTCCTAGGCACGTGTATAGGAGAGCTTGGGCCTCTGTGTCCTTCCTCAGCTGGGCATGGCTGCAGCTGTATCACCCTGAACTCAGCGCAAGGGCCGGGCACTGCCTAGCTTTAAACTCCCAAAATGGTGCCTTGGACCTGTGACCAGAGAGGGTAGGACCTCTTCTAGACAAACAGCATGGGCAAGTGCTGAGTGGGTCTTGGTTTACTGCAGCTTATAGCAGGGCGATGGGAATTGTCCTAGGCATAGGTAGAGCTTGGACTTCATCAGCTGGGCAGGGCTGTAGCTATGTGCCTGAATTCAGCCTGAGGGCGGGTGCTGCCTGTCTTCATATTCCCAATATGGGGCCCTGAGCCTTTGACCAGAGAGGGCAGGAACCTTTGATTGCACTGGTAGGGAACTATGGGGAGTGCAGTTTGCTTGAGACTCGATTCCACAGCAGCCAGCTACAGGTTGGTGGGTACCATCCCAGATGCATGCTGGTTTTTCCTGTCCCTCCCCAGCCAGGTGGGGGCTGCAGCCACATCAGCCCAAATTCAGCCCAACGGCAGGGTGCAGCCCAGTGTCAAACTCATATGGAGCCTTGGACCTGTGATCAGAAAGGCTGGGTCCTCACCTAGTCAGGCAGCATGGGTGAGAAACTGGATAATGCTGTGTGTTCACATCTCAGTCTCAACAGCAGCCCACAACAGGTTAGTGAGGACCTTCCCAGGGATGTGTGGGAGCTCTTAGGCTCCTCTGTCTATTCTTGGAGTTGTATAGTGGCCTTGGGCGTGCCCATGGTTCCCTGATATCTAGGCTTTCAGAATGGCCCGTGGCTCAAGCTATTCTAGGCTCAGATGCCTATGGGATTCTGCATGGGTTCTTTTTCTAGAACTTCATCTGTATGCAATCTTCAAGCAACTCCCTATGTTAGGCCTGAGACATGCGCAGGTTGAGGAATTCTCTTGTAGTCAAGATCATAAAAGCTCATCTCAGAGAGTGGAGCCCTGGGGGCTTCTTTCTTACTGTTTCCCCATGTCCAATTAGCCAGTCCCCAGCTGGGTAAGTTGCCTTGACCTCTCTCCTTACCCATTTTTGTGCTTACCATCACTTCGCTGGTGAGTCCTAGGCTTCTTTCCTAGATGATCTGTTCGAAATGTGAGAATCTGCTTACCATCCTGGCTCCTCTCTGTGGAGGAGGCACATATTACCTGTGTGTAGTCTGCCATCTTGATCGTATTGGCTTTTTCTTTTACCAAACTTTCTGATGTTCCCCACACATGTGTAATTTTCTAGTTAGCCAGGAATTAGTGGAGACTTTATATGAATCCATCTTACAGCTTTCTCATTTCCAGGATCTCCCCATTAAATTTCTCATTGGTTGACTGCTTGATTCAACTTGGACTGCAGCCTCAGTTTTGCAAAACTGTAGGTTTTTCCTGTCCATTTCCACCAAGTCTATCATTTTCAACCAGTGTAGCTATAGACTTTTGCCTCCTTGAATTGATTTTTCCCCCTTTGGCACAAAGGTACAGGTGTACCAGCTCCCAAGCTGGTAACAACACTACAGACCTCATTGACTGAACTGGGACCGGAGGTGCTGCAGGCACTTTAGGCAAGGCCACAGATCCTAGCAATTCCTGTCTGAAGCTCTGGCAGTTTTTCAACAATCAACAATTCTTGATAGACAGCTTTCAGTGGCCTAAAATGGTTGATCTTTTGGCATAATTTTATCTAGTTTTATGCATTGTGTGTGTGTGTGTGTGTGTGTGTGAAAAAGGATCACACCTCTTCATACTGCCATTATTTTGATGGTGTTTTGTATACCCAAAATGATAGATTTTATAAAGTAAGACAGCTTCATTATTTGTGAGATTATATCTAAGTGCATTCTACAAAGTGATGCTTCATTATAACTCTGGCACAATTGGTTGCCAACCTCTTCATTCCACGATTATTGAAAGTTACTCTTCCTTGCATTTTGTCATTCATCCTCAATATATCTTGAGACATGATAAAGTGGGTTAATAGAAAAGTCTATTTTTGAAACAGTCTGATAAATTAGTTAATGTAGATATATTGATGGAAACAGAAAGGCAAGTTGCCTAATTACATATATTTTTCTCAGCTTTTTGACAGTATGGTGTAGGCAAATACCTCTTCAGATTACTCTTTTTTTTTTTTTGAGACAGAGTCTTGCTCTGCTCTGTCTCTGAGCTATTTAGAGTGCAGTTCCATCATCATAGCTCACTGCAACCTCAAACTCCTAGGCTCAAATGATCCTCTTGCCTCAGCCTCCTGAGTATCTAGGACTAGAGAAGTGTACCACCATGCCCAGCTAATTTTTCTATTTTTTTAGAGATGGGCTGTTGCTCAGGCTGATCTCAAACTCTTGACCTCAAGTGATCCTCCAGCCTTGGCCTCCCAAAGTCCTAGGATTACAGGCGTGAGCCACTGCACCCTGCCAGATATCCTTACTTAAAATACAGATAGATGTATTTGTTTATTGACTAGCTGGATCATAACTGAATTTCAAAAATACTGTTTTCTTAAAAATACATTATACATGATCTACTTTTGTATCTAAGTAAGACATTAAAACTGTAAGCTAAATAACTATATCAATAAATTTGTTCAAATAAAGATTTAGAATTTCCGTATAGAAAAAAATCCATTACAAAGTACAAAGATAAACAACAAACTAGATAAAAATATCTGAATCACTCTTGATGAGACAGAGAGCTAAGTTCTTTGATATGTAAAGGGATCTTTCAAATTGACCAAAAGAAAGATAAACAATCATCAGAAAAATGGGCCTGGCCCTGCGCCGTGGCTCACACCTGTAATCCTAGCTCTCTGGGAGGCTGAGGCGGGCGGATTGTTTGAGCTCAGGAGTTCGAAACCAGCCTGAGCAAGAGCGAGACCTCGTCTCTACTAAAATTAGAAAGAAATTAATCGGACAACTAAAAATATATAGAAAAAATTAGCCGGGCATGGTGGCGCATGCCTGTAGTCCCAGCTACTCGGGAGGCTGAGGCAGTAGGATCGCTTGAGCCCAGGAGTTTGAG
>CAUYSK010033025.1:0-76249 GCA_963575035.1 Avahi laniger
TTCCTATCTCTCCGCATCCACGCCAACATTTATTGTTTTAAGCTTTCTGTTTTTACTGTGGTCAATTTCAGTAAACATTTTTTCCCTAAGAAATCATCCATTCCACTTAGGTTTTCAAATTTGCTTGTAGAAAAGTACAAAAGAAGTCTTTTATGATTTGCTTAGTTGACTTTGGTTCAATCATTTTTGCACATTGTCCCTTTTTTTTTGAGACAAAGCCTCACTCTGTCACCCTGGCTAGAATATAGTGGCACAATCACAGCTCACTGCAACTCAAACTCCTGGGCTCAAGCAATCCTCCCACTTCAGCCTCCTGAGTAGGTGGGACTACAGGTGCACACCACCATACCCAGCTATTTTTTTATTTTTGTAGAGACAGGGTCTCGCTATGTTGCTCAGGCTGGTCTTGAAATCCTGGCCTCAAGTGACCCTCCTGCCTCAGCCTCCCAAAGTGCTGGGATTACAGACGTGAGCCACCACACCCAGCCCCATTGTCACTTCTTCACTTCTTATTTTTATATTTGTGCTTTCTCTTATTATTTTTAAAATTTTTTATTGATACATACTGTATGTACATTTCTGTGGGGTACATACATTGATATTTTGTTACATGCATAGAACATGTAGTGATCAAGTCAGAGTATTTACAGTATCTATCACCTTGAGTATTTATTATTTCTATGTGTTAGGAACATTTCAAATCATCTCTTCTAGCTATTTTGAAATATACATTATTATTAAGTATAGTTAGCCTACTCTGCTACCAAACATTATAACTTATTCCTTCTAACTGTACATTCATGCCCATTAACCAACCTCTAGTCACTCCCTGCCTCTATACACCATTTCCAGCCTCTGGTAGCTATCAGAGGCTGGAAATATTCTACCTCCATGAGATCAACTTTTTAAGCTCTCCCATGTCAATGAGAACATGCAATACTTGTCTTTTGTGCCTGGCTTATTCCACTTAGCATAATGATCTCCAATTCCATCCATGTTGCTACAAATGACAGGATTTCATTCTTTTTATGACTGAGTAGTATTCCATTGTGTGTATATATACCAACTATTTTTATCCATTCATCCATTGATGGACTCTTAGGTTGATTCCATATCTTGGCAGTTGTAACTAGTACTGCATGGGGGGTGCAGGTATCCCTCTGATATACTTGCTGATTTCCTTTCCTTTAGAGAAATATCTAGCAGTGGGATTGCTAACTAAATTGTATGGTAGTTGTATTTTTAGTTTTTTTTAGAAATCTCCATACTGTTTTCCATAATACCACCACAATTTACATTCCCACCAACAGTGTATAACAGTTCCCTTTTGTCTGTATCCTCACCACCATCGGTTATTTTTTATCTTTTTAATTATAGCCATTCTAACTGGGGTTAAGATGATATCTCATTATGGTTTTGATTTCCATTTTCCTGATGATTAGTGATGTTGAGCATTATTTCATATGACTATTAGCCATTTGTATGTCTTCTTTTAAGATATATCTATTCATGTCCTTTGCCCACTTTTTATTGGGATTATTTGCTTTTTTGCTATTGAGTTATATGAGTTCCTCGTGTATTCTGGATATTAGTCCTTTGTTGAATGAATAGTTTGCAGATATTTTCTCCCATTCTTCAGCTTGTTTCTTCACTCTATTGATTGTTTCCTTTGCTGTGCAGAAGCTTTTTTCTACCTTTGCTTTTGTTGCCTGTGCTTTTGAGGTCTGTCTTGGACATAAAATTTTTGCCTAGACCAATATCCTGAAGCATCTCCCTATGTTTTCTTTTGATAAATATATATTTTTGAGTCTTACATATAGGTCTTTAATCCATTTTGAGTTTATTTTTGTATATGGTAAAAGATAGGAGTCTAGTTTCATTTTGCCGCATATGGATATCCGGTTTTCCCAGCACCATTAATGAGAGAGGGTGTCCTTTCCCCAATGTATGTTCTTGGTGCCTTTGTTGAAAATCAATTGGCTGTAAATATATGGATTTATTTTGGGGTTCTCTATTCTGTTCCCTTGGTTTATGTGTCTCTTTTTATACCAATAACATACTGTTTTAATTACCATAGCCTTGTAATATATTTTGAAGTCAAATAATGTGATGCCACCAGCTTTGTTCTTTTTGCTCAGGATTGCTTTGTCTATTGAGGCTCTTTTTAGTTCCATATAAATTTTAGGATTGTTTTTTGTTTTTATGTGAAAAATATCATTGATATTTTGATAGGGATTGCACTGAATCTATAGATTGGGTTAGGCAGTATGTTCGTTTTAACTATTGTAATTCTTCCAATCTGTAAGTATGGGCTGTCTTTCCATTTGTGTGTGTGTGTGTGTGTGTGTGTATGTGTCTTCAGTTTCTTTTGTTAGTATTTTGTAGTTTTCCTTGTAGAGGTCATTCACCTCCTTGGTTAAAGTTTATTTCTAAGTATTTTAATTTTTTGGTAGGTATTATAAATGCGATTGCCTTCCTGGCTTCTTTTTTACTTATTTCATTATTGGTGTATAGAAATGTTACTAATTTTATTTGTTAATTTTGTATCCTGCAACTTTACTGAATTTGTTCATCAGATCGAAGAGTTTTTTGGTGAAGTCTTTAATTTTTCTAAATATAAGTTTATAAGATTTTTCTAAATATAAGATTATATCATCTGCAGAGAAGGACAATTTAACTTTCTCTTTTCCAATTTGGATGCCTTTTGTTTCTTTCTCTTACCTGATTATTCTGGCTAAGACTTTCAGTACTATTTGAATAGGAGTGGTGAAAGTAGGCAGCCTTGTCTTATTTCAGTTCTTACAGGAAAGGCTTTGGGCTTTCCCCATTCAGTATAATGTTACCTATGAGTTTTTCATATATGGCCTTTATTGTGTTGAGGTATGTTCCTTCTATGCCTAGTTTGTTGAGAGTTTTTGTCATGAAGGATGTTGAATTTTATCAAATGCTTATTTTGCATCTGTTGAGATGATCATAAGGCTTTTGTTCTTCATTCTGTTAATATAATGTGTCACATCTATTGATTTGCGTATGTTGAACCATCCTTGTATCCCTAGGATAAATCCCACTTGATCATGGTATATTATCTTTTTGGTGTGCTATTGGAGTCTGTTTGCTGGTATTTTCTTGAGGATTTTTTGTTTTTTGTGTCTTGCTAGTACTTTCTTGAGGATTTATGCTTACCAGGGATATTGGCCTGTAGTTTTCCTTTTTTGTATGGCCTTGTCTGTTTTCGATATCTGTGTGATGCTGACCTCATAAAATGAGTTAGGGAGAATTTACTCATTTTGAATTTTTTGGAATAGTTTGGGGAGAATTCATATTAGTTACTCTTTATAAGTTTGGTAGAATTCAGCAGTGAAGCCATCAGGTCCTGATCTTTTCTCTGATGGGAGATCTTTTTCTGGGGGAAAGGGGATCTCACTCTGTTGCCAGGGCTGGAGTGCAATGGCATCATCATAGCTCACTGCAGCCTCAAACTCTTGGGCTCAGGCAATCCTCCTGCTCAGTCTCCTGAGTAGCTGGGACTACAGGTACGTGCCACCATGCTCAGCTAATTATTTTGTTTTTTTTATAGAAATAGTGTCTTGCTATGTTGCTCAGGCTGGTCTTGAACTCCTGGTCTCAAGTGATCCTCCTGCCTCAGGTTCCCAAAGTGCTAGGATTACAAGTATGAGCAGCAGTTAAAAAACAAAAGGAAAACTTTAGTGCACCAAAAGTCTAAGGCCTCAAGAAAAAATTAATGAGAACAACTTTATCTTTGTCCAGTTGCTCTGAGGGGTAGGAGAACTGAAGGAAATAAACATTGGCCAGGGACCTGATATGTCTTGGATACTTTACTGCTTCTAATGTAACTTAATGACAATACTATGAGGGAGATTATCTCTGTTTTACAGGGGTAGTGGGCTCAGAAATGTTAAGTGACTTGTTAAGATCGTGCTACTTGCAGATTGCAGGCCCAAGGGGAAACCAGATCTTTCTGATTCCAAAGCCCCTGGACTTTTTACTAAGTCTGACTTTTGAATCATGCTAGTCTCTTACTAGACTCTATCAATCAATTTGTCGTTTGCCAATATTTATCATGAAAGAGTATTGCTAGCATTTAAAAAGGACAGGCAGACACTGTGGAAAACAGTAAAGCGGTTCTTCAAAAAATTAAAAATAGAATTACCATGTGATTCAACATTTCCTCTTCTGAGTATATACCCAAAAGGATTGAAAGCAGGATCTTAAAGAGGTGTTTATACACCCATGTTCATAGCAGTATTATTCACAATAGCTAAAACATAGAAGCAGCCTAAGTGTCTTATCAATGGATAAATAGATAAGCAAAATTTGGTATATACATACAATGAAATATTATTCAGCCTTTAAAAGGGAGGAAATTCTGCAGTATGCTACAACATGGATGAACATTGAAGACAGTTTGCTATATGAAATAAGCAATAACAAAAGACAAAATCAAATATGATTTCATTTATATGATTTTACTTAGAACAGTCAAAATCATAAAGACAGAAAGTAGAATAGTGTTTGCCATGGGCTAGGGGGAGGGAGGAATGGGGAAGCTTTTGTTTAATGGGTATAGAGTTTTGGTTTTACAAGATACAAAAAGTTATAGAGATGGATAATGGTGATGGTTGTACAACATTATGAATGTATTTAATAACACTGAACCATGCACTTAAAAATGATTAAGATGGTAAATTTTATGTTACATGTATTTATCTCAGTAAAAAAATTAAGAAAGGAAAACCAGAAAGAGCAGGCTAAGTAGGAGAATAATTATACTAGTTACCATTTACTGACATCTGCTATGTGGTAGATGACTGTGCAAGGTAGTTTACATAATCTCTAATTCTTATAATGTTATAAAATAAATATTATTAATCCCAATTTTTAAAAAAATACACAGAGAGTTTGTGACTTGCCCAGTGCCATACAACTAGTATGTATTGTAGCTGGAATTTAAATCAAAGTGATGTCAAGTGCGCTCCCATGTCCATGTTCCAAAGAGGTCTTTGGCTTTTAATGGTTTGCACTTAAGAGGCCACCAGAACACATCTAAGGGCTAAGGGGAAGGGTTTATTATCAAAGTGGTCCCCAATCTTTTAGGCATGAGGGACCGGTTTCATGGAAGACAATTTTCCCACAGGGAGGTTGGGGGAACTCGGGTGGTGATACGAGTGTGGCTATAAATACAAAGCTTCACTTGCTGCTGTGCAGCCCAGTTCTTAAGTTTCATGGAAGACAATTTTTTCGAGCAGAGGTGGGGGAGTTGGGGGCAGAGCCTCCTGTGGGGCCCAGTTCCTAATAGGCCATCCACCAGTAGTGGTCCGCAGCCCAGGGGTTGGAGACCACAGTATTATCGCCATTGATTGCCCAGAGGCAGGCTTTTGCAGAGCTATACCAGAGCAGCGCAGAGAGGCCATGGCAGTTTATAGTACCTGTTCTGCTATTACAATAGATGAAGAGTCCCTCTTCCTATCAAAGGCATACCCTTCCACTTGTTCTCTTGATTGCGTCCTCTCTTAACCTCTCTCGCTTTATCACTAGTTTCCTTACATTACCAGTTTCCTCCTCCAAACCCTCCTTTCTAAAATGTTCTTATCAGCATTCAGACATACTCTCATGTCTTCCATCTTTCAAAACATTCCCTTTACGTTGCATTTCCCTTCCAGCTAATGTCCCATGTCTCTGAAATTTCACAGTGTATTAATTTCCTATTGCTGCTGTAGAAAGTTTCTAGGAACTTAGTGACTTAAAACAGCATAAATTTGTTATCTCATAGTTCTATGTGTCAGAAATCTGGGTAGGATCACTGGTTTCTCTGCTCTAGTCTCACAAGTCCAAAATCAAGGTGTCAGCCAGCTTGAACTCTTAGTGGAAGCTCTGGGGAAGAATTTACTCTCAGCCTCATTCAGATTGTTGGGAGTATTTAATTCCATGCAGTTGTAGGAGTGGGGTCTCCATTTTCTTCTGACTGTTGGCCAGAGGTCATACTCAGCTTCTAGAGCTGCTCACATTCCTTGGCTTGTGGCCTTCTTCATCTTTAAGTCAACAACGGTGGTTCAAGTTCTTCTCATACTCCAAATCTCTCTCATCTTCTTTCTGCTTCATCTCTCCTGCCTCCAACGGGAGAATGTTCTCTGCATGTAAAGATTCACGTGATTAGATTAGGCCCCTTGTACAATCTGCGGTAATCTTCCTATTTTAAGATTTAAACCTTAATTATATTAGCAAAATCCCTTTTGCCATGTAAGTAACATGTTTACAGGTTCCAGAGATTAGGGTGTGGACATCTTTAAACAGCCATTTTGCCCACTACATACAGTAAAACTTCTTTAAAAACTGACTTATAGTCACTATTTCTATTTCTGTCTTCCATTCTATTCTATTCTCAGTTTTCTCCAATTGTTCTTCAGCCCCTACCATTCCAGTGAAGCTGCTCTTAACAAGAACACATTGACCTTCCTGTTGACAAAGCCTTCTCTGCCCTCATCTTGCTCAGCCTGTAGCTTTCAGCACAATTAATCACTCTCTCCTTCATGAAACACTACCTCCTCTTGGCTTCTGGGGCATTATTCCCTCTAGGTTTTCGATTCCTATCCCACTAACAATGCCTTCTCTGTCTCCTCTGGCTGGCGTTCTCCACTTCTCAGCCTCTAATTGTTGGAGTGATTCAGGGCTCAGTCCTAGGCCGTCTCCTATTCTCTTGTACACACACACTCTCTCTCTAAGTGATTTCATGTCTTTATACACTATCTGTATGCTAATGACTACCAGAATTGTATCTTGACCCTTGACTTTTCTGTGAAATTCCAGACTTGTTGATTTGACTACCTACTTGTCATCTCTAGATATCTAAAAGTCGTTTAGAACATAATATAGCCAAAACCATAATATAGCCAAAAAATATATTCCTCATTCCTAACCTGCCTTCTCCCAACCCAAACCTGTATTTCTTTTAGTTTTCCCTGTCTCAGTAAATGACCAAAAACCTAAAAGTCATCCTGAATTGCTCTTTCCCTTCCCCTACTCCATCTAGGTTAGCAATGCTGTCAGCTTTGCTTTCAAAATGTACCTTGTGTTTATCCGCTTCTTTGTACCCTCACAGCGATCACTTTAATCTCAGCTACCATCATCTCTTGCATGGACTTCTACAGTCAGCCTCCTAACTGATGTCTCTGCTTCCATTCTGGCCTTCGTGTTGTCCATTCTTCATTCACATGGTATCCAGGGTGATCTTCTGAAAAAGTAAGTTAGATCATGTCCTTATCATAACCCAGAAGAGGCCCTACATATTCTGACCACATCTATTTTTCTGACTTCATTTTGTACCATTATTTCCTTTATTTACCCAGCTGCAGTCTGTCTGGCTTCTTTTTGTTTCTTAAACAAGTGAAGCTCATTATTTCCTTAAGGCCTTTGCACCTGCTGACTCCTCTGCCTGGAACACTCTGCCCTAGATCCTCACATGCTTGATTTCTTCTTGTCATGCCAGTTAGTCTCAGCTCAGCAGAAACTTTGTACACCACTTAAAATTAATATTAAACTCTAGTTTATGCAATAGGACCTGCCACATAATATATTCTTAATACACAATGTTTGTTGGATGAATGAGTGAACAAATGAGTAAATGAATGAATCTCAAGTTAGTAAGAGGAAAGCTGTGAGGTATGGTAGAAAGAGCAAAGACTTTGGAGTAAGACATTCTAGATTCACATTCCAGCCCTGCGTCTTATGTGACCTTGGCCAAGTTACTCAAGTTTCAGTTTCCTCATCTGTTAAATAGAAATAATATATGCTGCTTAGGCACAACTTAAAAGGCCATTGCTTTAACTGCGAATACATACTGCTTCCTCTGCACCCTAGTACATTTTAGTGGCAATGTTCATAATGCCATTGCACGTAGTATGACACTGCTTTCATAGTAAGGGCTCAATAGATGTTAGCTCCTTTTAAGCAAAATTAACTCCATCATTGGGGGCTTCATTTGCATACTATCTCCTCTTCCCATTCTTGGTCTTATCAGTGTATGTCTGCCTTTTAGTGGCATTATTGGTCACTATTGTGGCCAAGGGAGTAAGGATTAGATACATACATAAATGTACAGATCAGCAGAAATTTGTCAAGGATGGGAGAACAATTCTGCAATCTTTACCTGCTGCTATCTTGCCTTAAGTGTGCTTCTGCCTTTACAGCAGGGTGTAAAGATGAGTTATGGTGAGTTGTATAATTATTTCATTATATTTTACAATGTAATAATAATAGAAATAAAGTGCACAATAAATGTTGCGTTCTATTACAAATGCTTGAATCATCCCAAAACCATCCCCCCAGATCCCCAGTCCCTGGAAAAATTGTCTTCCATTAAAATGGCCCCTGGTGCCAAAAAGTTTGGGGACCACTGTTTTACAATGAACCTCACCATTATCTTTTCCGTATGTAGGGGCATAGTATCCACCTTGTGTATCCTGGCAGAGACTTTGTGTATCAGAGCTAGAAGATTCCTTAAATGTCATGCGGACTCTTCTCAAGCTAGCTATAGCATCTCTTTCTAACCTCACTTGCTTCTCCTTCTTATAAACTTAAGCCACACAGCACTACACACATGTTCTCTTATAACCACACTTTCTACAACTCCATGCCTCTCTCTCTACAGGGTCTCCTCTGTGTAGAGTACCCTTACCCACCCTCTACCTTTGCCCTTTTCCTAATGCAAAATTTATTCATTTCTTGAAAGGTTAGTTAAAATGTCACTTACACTGAAATCTTGCCTGACAAATCTCACTGGCCTGACTCCCTTGTCCCTTCCCATTCCTTGCAGAATTAGTCATTTCCTCCTCTGTGTTCTTATAACCCTATGTATGTATACATTTTGGCATTGTACCCACTGAATCTTTTTAAAAACTTTTTATTTTGACATAATGTCAGCTTTACAGAAAAATTGCAACAGTATCATAAAGAATTCCATCCTTGTGTAGTGGCAGTATCGTAGCTAATGAGGTTTACCCGAGGCGCGATTATTGCTAATTGAAAACTTTGCCCAGTGCCTCACTATGCTGACTTGTAATGTAGTCGGCATTGGCAATTTTTGGCAATTCAGTCCCTACGGGGTCCGAATAAAAAAAAAAAAAGAATTCCCCTACACCTTTCCGCAAGATTCCCCAAATAATAAAATTTTACCACATTTGCATTATTAGTCTCTCTCAATATATAATATATATTTTTTTCTGAACCATTTGACAATAACCTGTACAAATAGTATCCCTTTACTACTAAAGATTTTAGCATGTATTTTCTAAAAACAAGGCCATTCTCTTATATAGGTATAGTAGTATTTTCAAAATCAGAAAATTGATGTCGATATAGTATTAAGAGCTAATTTATAGACCTTATACAGTTATTATTAATAAAACCATAAAATTAATATTGATACAATATCAGTGGCTAAATCTATGAACCTTATTCATATTTTACATTTGACCCAATAATGTCTTTTAGAAAAAGAAAATTCTTCATCACGAGTTGTACTTAATTGTCATGTCTCTTTTTTTTTGTTTTGGTTTGGTTTGGTTTGGTTTTTTCCTGGGCTAGAGTACAGTGGCATCATCATAGCTCACTGCAACCTCAAACTCCTTGGCTTGAGCAGTCCTCCTGCCTCAGCCTCTCAAGTAGCTGGGACTACAGGTGCACGCCACCACGCCCAGCTAATTTTTCTATTTTTTGTGGAGACAAGATCTTGCTCTTGCTCAGGCTGGTCTTGAACTTCTGGCCTCAAGCTATCCTCCTGCCTCAACCTCCCAAAGTGCTAGGATTACAGGTGTGAGCCATCTGGCCAATTGTCTCTTTAGTCTCCTTTAATTGGAAACAGTTTTTCTGTCCTTCTTCCTTGTCTTTCATGACTTCAATAAATTTTTATAAACAGTTGTCCAGTTATTTTATAGGTTGGCTCTCAACCTGGATTTTTCTGATATTACTTCATGATTAAATTTTATTTATACGAGTTATGATGTTCTTCTCAAAGCATCATAGTTGGATATCTATTTGTCCCATTACTACAGATTAACTTTAATTACTTGGTTCAGGCTGTGTCTATTGAGTTTCTTCACTACAGAGTTACTATTTTTTTCTTTGTAATTAATTATCTTGTGGAGAAATACTTTGAGACTATAAATGGTCCTACTTCCCATCAAACTTTCATCCAGTAGTTTCAGCCTCTATTGATGAGTCTCACCTGAATCAATTATTGCTAAATTATTTCCTAATTAATTTCATTTCTTACACATTCATTAGTAGGAATTCTACTGTAAGCAAGAGCTTTTCCTTCTTCCCTATTTACAGTTACACAAGTGTAGACTCATGGATTCTTATATTCAGTGAGTTATAATTTGTTACAATTACTGTTTTGATGCTCAAATTGTCCCACATTTGGCCAGTAGAAGCTTCTTGAAGTTGGCTCCTATGTCCTTTTGACATGGCCCCTTCATTCTTTGAGCATCCCATTACTTTCTGACCAAGGCATTCCAGGCTTATCTTGTACCTTCCCAACCCCAGTACATACCCACATAATTATGATTGGTTGTGCAAAGATCTACCCATAACCTTCTCAAGATTGTACTCCTCTAGGGCAAGAATCACATTGGGTTTTTTCATCTTAGACACTTAGCAAAGCTCGATATATACTTAATTTTCAGTCAATGTGGTCAAATTAATTAACACATAAATTGCCACTTCCTGGGCTCCTGCCAGTCCAGAGATTTCTTCCCTCCTCCTAGGCTATATGACAGAGTGTGTGCAGCAAAGACTCCAAAGACTAGAATCATGCCTGGCTCTGCGACTTTCATTTCTCTGAGTCTCGCTTTCCTCATTTGTCAAAGGAAATGATAAAGGTCAGTCTTCATAAGATTGTCCTGAAATCCAGATGAAACCACAGATATACAAGAATTTTGTCAAAGTATTATTGTTGATTAAGGATCTAATTCTGTCAACCAGAGTAGTAACAAAATGTGTTAGACGATATTCTTATCCTTCATTTTTCTCTGAAGTAGGACAATCATTAAATTATTTAATTATTTACATTTCAAAAAATAAGAAAAGATTTTTTTTAATGACAAAGTCAAGGTCACATCATAAGAGACAGAACTAGAATTAGATACCTGGTCCCCTGACATCACCCCAATTTTTTTTTTTCAACTAGGATAATTAAGTTAGAATAGGGCAGGGCAGAGCTTCCTGATAGGAAGAACTTCCAAATCCCACAGTCCCTCAGGATTGCTTAAGAAAATTCATTTATTAAGAAGCTTTTAAATTAGCATGAGGCCTAATCTCAGTGCTAGCTACTTACATATGACCTGCATAACCTGATTTTTCAGAACTGTTCAATATAATTAGTTGGTTTCTTCTGTCCAGATATTTCAGGCCAGAGAGGGCAACTTCTTTGCCAGTTGGCATCATGAACTTTTATGTCTAGCCTTAAGGAACAAGAGAAGAAGAAAAACTATTTTCTGACTGTTAGAAGAGCCAAGCCAAGCCCTGTTTTGTTCTTCCCTTATGTCAGTTCTTTTTTTTATTCTGTAAACATGTACCTGTGCACCATCTAAGAACTCAGCACCACGTTGTGTGATAGCAGGAATTCCAAAGTGAATCAGTTATTAATACCACCCTACCCAGCTTAGGTCCATGATCTATTACTAGAGAAATATGGGACAGTCTTGGGATTTATAATAATCAATTTAAAGTGAGATTATTCAGTGGCTTAGGCTTAGGTATGGAATAGGTAGAGAGTTGAATTTAACGTGGGTTGGGAGTTTTTCTAGGTTAGCGTATTGGAAAAAGAGAAGGTCGAGGAAGTTATTATAATAGTACATCAATGGTTCTCAAACCTTTTGGTTTCAGGAAACTTTTACATCTTTAAAGACCTCAAAGAGCTTGTGTTTACGTGGGTTAAATCTCTCCATATCATCATACTAGAAATTAAAACTTAGAACTTTTTGAAATAGGAATATACAAGCACACATTCCGTAGGAATAACCCAGATATCCACTGACAGATGGATAAAGACAATGTCATATATACATACAAGGGAATATTTTTCAGCTTCAAAAAGGAAGGAAAGGCCAGGTGCAGTGGCTCACGCCTGTAATCCTAGCACTCTTGAGAGGCTGAGGCGGGAGGATCACTGAGCTCAGGAGTTCAAGACCAGCCTAAGTAAGAGTGAGACCCCATCTCTACAAAAAATAGAAAAAAAAATTAGCCAGGCACGGTGATGCACACCTGTAGTCCCAGCTACTCGGGAGGCTGAGGCAGGAGGATCACTTGAGCTCAGGAATTTGAGGTTGCAGTGAGCTATGATGCCACTGCATTCTAGCCGGGGCCACAGAGCAAAACCCTGTCTCAAAAAAAAAAAAAAAAGGAGGAAATCCTACCATTTGTAACAATATGGATGAACCGGAAGACATTATGCTAAATGAAAAAAGCCAGTCACAGAAGAACACATACAACAATTCCACTTACATGAGATATCTAAAATGGGCAAACTCATAAAACCAGAAAATAGAATGGTGGTTGCCAGGGGCTGGGAGGAGGGGGAATTGAGGAGTTGTTGTCTAATAGGTATAAAGTTTCAGTTCAAGATGAGTAAGTTCTAGAGATTTGCTGTGCAACATAGTGCCTATAGATAACAGTAAGATATTGTGTACTTAAAATTTTGTCAAGAGGTTAGATCTCATGTTAAGTGTTCTTACCACACACAAAAAAATCTCACAATGGAAAACAAGGAAATCTTTTAGAGGTGATGGATATGTTTATCACCTTGATTGTGGTATCATAGGTATATGCGTATATCCAAACTTATCAAATTGTGTACATTAAACATGTGCATGTTTATATACCAAAAAAGTATACAGAAAATTTTTTGTAAAAAAATTTGTAATGAATAAACATATTTCAAATAAAAAAAGAATATACAAACATACATTCATTATTTGTCAGAGCGATGACATCCCATGTAGTCTCTGGAAAATTCCACTGTGAGAGAATGAATGTGAAAAAGGCAAATCATGTTTTAGTAACATCACTAATATAGTTTTGCCCTTACGGACCCTCGGAAGGATTTTGAGGACTCCTACGGCTCCTTAGACCATACTCTGAGAACTGCTAACTGCGTAAAATTTTTAAAATCCATTTTATTAATAGTGGACATTTGGGTCATTTCAAGTTTTCAGTTATTACAAATAACATTGCTATGAGCATTCTTTTACACGTATTCTGGTATACGTGCACAAGAATTTCTCTGGAGTTTATGCCTAAGATTGGAATTACTGAATCATAGGGTATATACATCTTGAGATTTATTAAATAATGCATGCATTGCCCCCCAGGGAGTTTTTCTGGACTCAAATAAACATTCAGACTCAATAGGCCACACTGGACATCAAATATTACCTAATAGTCAGTATTTAAATTTTATGAATTTTTCTAATATTCTTTTCAAAGATGTTTTTTTAATTCAAGCTTCAATACAGGATCATACATTGCATTAGTTGTCCCACTTCAGTCTTCTGAGTCTGAACTACTTCCTCTGTCTTTTTATTTTCCATGATATTGACATTTTTGAGGAGTACCTGGTCAGTTGTTTTGTTGAATATGCCTCAATTTTGGTTTGTCTGATTCAGGATACTGATTTTTGGCAGAGATACTACATAGATAATATGTTATCCTCAGTGTATCACATCGAGAGACACATGATGTCAGTGTGTCTTATTTGGGGTAATGTTGAGATGCTGCCTTTCCTGCTTTCTTAAAACCCTTTTTTAACTTGGCTTCTGGGACATCACTCTTCTCATTTTCCTCTGGATTTAGGGGCCACTCTTCAGTCTCCTTTGCTGGATCTTCCTCTGTTCTCCAACTTCTGAATACTAGGGTGACTCAGGAACAATCTTTTTTCTCCTTTCTTGACTATGTACTCACACCTTACAAGATCTTACCTAGTCTCATGGCTTTTACATAACACTTATATAATGATAATTCTCAAATGTATATCTTCAGTCCCAGCCTTTCCCTTGAATTCCAGACTCATGTATACAACTGCCTAATTAACATCTCCATATTTTGATATCTAGTAGCTATCTTATAAGACACCATATTTTAAAACTAAACTCTCCATCCTCTGTGCTATTGCTGCTATCACATAGTTTATTAATACATATATTATAAAACCTACAAGACATTTTTATTGTTGTTTCAAATAATTAATATTCTATTATATCTGCTCACATATTTACCCCTCCTTATTCATATTTACCCTCTTCGTTCCTTCCTATAGTTCTATGTATATGTCTTGCACGTATTTCACTAAATATTTGTCTTGCACATATTTCACTGGAATTCCTTTGGCCTGAAGAACTTTATTTCCTGTAGTTAGGTCTGCTGGTGACAAACCTTAGGTTGGTTTTTGTTTGTGTGTTGGTTTGTTTATTTTTTCAAGATAGCGTCTTACTCTCTTGCCTAGGCTAGAGTGCAGTGGCATCATCATAGCTCATTGCAAGCTCAAACTCCTGGGCTCAAGAGATCTTCCTACCTCAGCCTCTCAAGTAGCTTAGAATAAGTTCAATTCATTTTAAAAGCCTACGAAGTCCTACACAATTTTATTAATAGTGCTACTCCCTCTCTAATCTAATTTCCCTCCACTCTCCCCTTTGCTCACTCAATTCCAGCTATACTGACCTTTCCATTTCTCAAACACACTAACGTGCTCCCGTCTCAGAATCTTTGTACTTGTTCTACCCTCAACTTGGAAGGCTCTTCCCTCAGATCTTCATAAGGGTTTTGCCTTTACCTCTTTGGGGAGCTCTGTGTAAATGTCATCTCCTCAAAAAGGACTTCCCTGACAATTCTGTCTCCTTACCCTGCATTAGTTTTAACCACAGCACTTACCACTACCTGACATTATGTTGTGTATTTGTTTATTTTTTGTCTTTCCTCCTAGGAGGTAAGCTCCTTAAGAATAGAAACTATGCTTTGTTCACTGTTCTATCCCCAAGACTTAGAACAACAATACATAACCTATAGTAAGTGCTTGATAACTATTTATGGAATGAATGAGCTATTTTACCTTGAAAAATTCTCAAAAATGAATGGATTAAAATTGAGAAGTGTTCTAACATATTAATAGATGTCTACAGAATACTTTGAGGGGAGGGGGAGGGCACTGACTTAGTTGGAGCATGGTGAGAGAATGCCTCAATAAAGAGATGTTGAATGTTGAAAACTGTGTATTGATATGTATCCGACCAAGAATAACAGCTCAACATATGAGGCTACTGAAACATAGGGGTAGGTGATAGGAAATGACATCAGATATAACTGGAGAGCAAGGCAAGGGCAAAGTCACAAAAGTCCTTGAATATCAGGATAAAGAATTTAGACTTTATATTAAAGGTAATTGGGAACAAAGGTTTTTAAGGTAAGGAGAGATGCTATCAGATACGTATTTCTAGGTGTTTTACTACTACTCACTGCAGTAGTCATGCTAAAACTTCAGTAGATCGATGTAGAAAATCCCTGACTTGGTTGTCAGGGCTCAGTCTCAAAACAGAAGTTCTTATCCCAACTCACTGTGTAACCTGGGGAATGCATCTTCTGAGCCTCAGACCTTCATTCTTAGCAGGGGAGAATTATAGGCTTCTATGAGCCATTCCAACTCTGAGCCTATCTATGATTCTGTTTATATGCTTCAGCTTTGACTTAATCACAATGCTTCTCTAAGATAGCTTGGGGAGAAAATTTAATATTTTTTCCACATCTGTCAGAAATAATTTGAAACTTCCAATTCCAGTCAATGTAAATTCAGTTTTCTTGTGAGATTTTCTAAACATTTAGGTCAGATGCCAAGAAACTAGCTTCTTGGAACAAAACTATCTAAGCAGAAGTGGCAAGTCATTTTTTACTTTTTGGCTGGGATGAGAACACAGGGGAGGAGAGGGTGATAGAATGAGTCTTTTTCTTGCAGTTGTGATTCCAAAGAATCCCTATCCTGCATCTGATGTGAACACCGAGAAGCCCAGCATCCACAGCAGCACCAAATCTGTCTTGGAGCATCAACCAGGGCAGAGGGGGCGTAAACCAGCAAAGAAGCGGGGCCGGACACCCAAGACCCTAATTCCCCATCCCATCTCTGCCCCATCCAAGTCAGCTGAACCTTTGAAATTCCCAAAGAAGAGGGGTCCCAAACCTGGCAGTAAGGTAGGTAAAAATATGGGTTTCCCAGAAAGGGATAAGGGGCTGCGAAGGGTAATTCACTCATATCCATCCATCTTGGAAAGGGGCATATCTTGCCCTCTTCATCTTGCGTATGCTTTAAGAGGACTCTCCTAGATTGTCATTCCTACTTAGTGGCATACCTGGGAGTAGGTAGTATTAGAGATAGGATGGTGGGGATGGAAAACAAATCTTAACTTTGAAAGTTACTCACATTCAAGCGGATTCTGGTCTAATGTAGATGAATTCTGGTCTAATGTAGGAAGACCCTGCTCCTTGTTAACCTCCCCAGAGTGGATGTCTAGCATGTGAACAGAAAGAACAAATTAACTCCATAAATGTATTCTTTTACTACCTCTACCCCTTCTTAAAAAATAAATCGAAGACCTACTAAATGTCAGACCCTGTATTAAATGTCATTATATACATCCTATATGATCTTCACAAAACCCTAGGAGATAAGTAATGTTAACGTTATTTTATAGTTTAGTAAATTGAGACTTAGTGATGTGAAATGATTTCCCTAAGGTCACATAGCTAGTAATTGGCAAAGGCTGCAGTGATTGGTCCCCAGATCTTCTAGTTCCAAGATGACTGCTCCCCTACTACATATTCACTCTTTCACATTTCCTGAGAGACATAAACACTCATCTCTAGTATTGGGAAGGACTCTTAAGTCAGCTTCCCTGAGCACTGTCACTGAAAGTACTACCTTTTAGTCCTGGCCAGTTTTTCATGGGCCTCTTCCCTAGGGAAAGCATTGATATGGAAAGAAGGCTTCTCTGCAGCTTCTCCAGGGCCCCCTTCAGCATTATCTCACCACTTTCCGTCAGAGGAATTTCTCTGAATCTCCTTCCTGAACAAAAATACCTGAGTTCCAGTGTGGAAAATCATACCCAGTTCTCCCTGGACATTCCACTCCAGTCTCATAAATTATTCCCTAGAGTTGGTTGGTTGGTTGGTCTGTTTGTTTTGTTTGTTTATTAGCTCCTGCTGACTTCAATCCATGTAGAATACAAGCTCCTCAAGGAACTTTTTCTTCTCTTTTTCTCCTGCAATGCCTTATGTCTCAGTCTCTTGGGAAATCTTCAGAATATGCAAGATGGGTGAGTGGGTGGGTGGATGGATGAATGGATGATTTTGTGATGATGTTACTAATCTCAGTTGTCTCTTATTTTTGGCTTTGAGTTCTCAATGTCACCTCCTGATCTTCCTGTGTAACACACAGTGTGCTTCTTTTGCACAATTACCACTAAGCTCTCACCCGGTCCTGATTTGTTTTTGTGTCCATTACCCTCCCCTCTCATTCTTATGTTTAGAGGAGAGGCTGTAGGCCCTAAGGATAACAAGGGCAGAGAGACATGATGATGTGAAGGCATCTTGAGGACAGTCAGAAAAAGGAGAAAACTTACCTGGGGGGCTCCAAAGATAGAATCAGAACCAATAAGCAGAAGCTCAAGCAGACACTCTTTGCCTCAACACAAGGACAGTTAAATCTATCCCAAAATGAAAGCAGTAAGCTCCTATGACTACAGATATTTCATCACAGACTGGATGACTCTGTGGGAAGGATGTTTTTAGGGAGAGGGAATTGGAAGTATTGGATAAGTGGTTGGATTAAATGGCCTTTAAGATCCTTCAAAATCCAAGAACTATGATCCTGTGATTGCCTCTGCTCTGCTCCCTCAGGAAGTCTTGAACATAGTAGCAAAGTCCTCTTTCTTTCCAACCCTCTTGAAAAACAGTCATTCTCATCTTGTATTTTATGTCCTGGCATTTGACTCCTTAATTCCCCTTCCCGTTCTTTTGCCTACTCCGACAGGTGTACATGCCTTCCACTTCACCAATGAGCATTATACTCCTTTTTGAAATAAAGTGGTCTGTGGCTAGAGCATAGAAGCCAGACAGACCTGAGTGTAGATCTCATTTCCATTTGTTACCACCTGGATGACTTTGGGAAAGCGTCTGTGAGGCTCTGAGATCTCGTTTTCTCACCTATAAAATGGAGGTGAAATAACATATGAATATATATAATACATGTTAAATCCACCTATCTCAGATAGTAATAATGTCTTCTATCTCTGTTTTCTTCTATAATATTCAGGCACCTAAGTCACCAGGCTTGTTCCTTCAGGGACCCCATGAAATCCTACCACCACCTCATTGAAGTTGAACTGGTATTTCCCTTCTTCCCTGACTCATTACTTATTTGGATTTTCACTTTTAGCAATATCAAAAAATAGAAGCAGGTGTCCATGTTCAATGCGTGTTATGAATGCTTCATGAGAGTTTGCATGATTTTTTTCACAGGCAGGGCCATCTTATGTATGCCTGCTGTTATCAGTGCTATCTCTGTAGAGAATACACTCCTAGAAGGTAGACAGGTGTATACAGCTCCTAGCAGTGGACCCTACATGAGACATTTAGAAAAAAGGAATTTTGGATCCCAATGACAGTTACGTTTTCCTTGTATTCAGAAAGGCTTTTAGAAAACTTTTTCTGGAAAAAAACCTTCTGAGATCTTTCTCGCCCAGAAACTTCCCTGTACAGCATAGAGGAGATACTAGATTTCTCTCAAATCATCTTTATTACTTCCCTACTATTGGTTATCTACACTGTATGCATCATAAAAAACATGTATTAACACTTACATGCCAAGTACCATGCTAAGAATGAAACTCAGAATCAGACCTTCAAGGAGCTCCAGGCTACTAGGGACACCAGTCACCAGTATGTAAACATACAATGACGATACATTGACAAATGCAATGATACAAAATATGGAGAGCATAAAAGAGACAGTAATTAGAGGAAAACTAGAAAAGCTTCCTAGATGAACAGAAATTTCTTTTATTTATCTTATCTTATATGTAAGATAAATAAAAGAAGAAAAGGCATTTCAGGCAGAAGGGATAGCTTATTATTGTAAAGATGTGGACTAGGTCAAACTGCAGGATTTTTAGAGAAGTAATATAGTTAGAGATTTACTAGAGTGGGAGGTTTAAGGGAAGGAAAGACAGGTAAGAAGCTGAAGTGGGAGATAGGCAGAAGAAAGTCATTTGTAGAATTAGGAAAACGGTCATTTCCATTTTTAAAGACAGAGGAACAAAGTACAGAGTAATGTCAAGGTAAACTTAAACCACAGCATATTTTTTTTTCCACTTTGCTTTTGTCTGCCCAACTATTAATGATAAAGGATCTCTAACTTCATATGATAATATTGAATCTAGTATAAAAGATAGTACATTAAGCTCTGGCTCTACAGAAGACCAGAATCTTGTACATAGATTCAGAAAGTGTTTTCTAAGCATCTACTACAGGTACATGTATAGCTTCAGGCCAGATGGCTGTGTGAAAAACAAATATAAAACACAATTCCATTCATAAATATATTTTTGTTTTGTGAGTAAATTTAGTGCTAAGAATAGAGGAATGAAAAAACAAGTTACCTATCGTGAGTAACAAACTTTTCCCCACCAATTTTGACAGAGGAAACCTCGGACTTTGCTGAACCCACCACCCACCTCACCAACAACTAGCACCCCTGAACCGGATACCAGCACTGTACCCCAAGATGCTGCCACCATCCCCAGCTCAGCCATGCAGGCCCCCACAGGTGAGAGCAGATGATGGGACTACCTGCTACAAGCCCAGGCCCCAGTGTCTGCACTTTCTTTTATCTTATACCAAATTAGCCCTCTGTCCATTTGTAAACCTAGGTAGAATCTTTTAAAATCTTTTTATCTTTGGCATTTGAAATATTTTCAGAGCAACAAAGAAACTTGGGTAAGTGTTCTGTGAACTCAGGATTGGGGAACTGGAGCTGGGGCAGCAGCAAGAGCACCCTAGCCCAGTTTAGAATAATGCTCATCCTTCTTAGTGATTCCTTCCACCTTCCAGAACCTTTCCAGCATTCCAACAATGGTGTCACTGTTCAAATATGTATGAAATTCCTCTGATCTTTTTTAAATAATCATTGATGTTGGCAAACCGTGGTACAGTGAAAGTAAACTTGATTTTGGAGACCAACCAATGAATGGTTGATTTAAAGCAAAATCTGGTGGTTGAAGTGGGTGGGTAATCAACCTGGATTGGGCATATCTGTTCCCGTTCCATAAACTGTCTGTGACAATAACTAAAAGAACTACCCCCTTTAAAATAGATACACAACCTACCAAAGAGGTAACTATAAAGAACAATACTAATTTTTTATGTGTAAATTAAGATACATGTGTGAAACCTTGCTCTGTTACTGTGGAGACACTCCATCTTCTTCTGGGAAGTCTATGCAATTGGAATGATCCCCATGGAAGTTAGGTAGTCTTTCTCTAAGAAGAAGTTGCATATGTCTATGCCCAAATCCTAGAATGTTAAGAGCTTAAAGGGAAGGCCCGGCCATAGTTTCCTCTCCAAATAATCTTTAGAAGATTACAGAGCCTGCCTATAACATCTATGTCCAACTCAGGATTCTATCACACGGTTTTTCCAAATATGTCATATGTATCTAGCTCCAGCCAGTTATTGGATTGGCTTAGTCCAAGAGTATCATTAGATTGTCCCTGAGCTCCATGAATAAGGAAGGAAGGACAGATGAGCACCTTGGTGAAAATATTGATTATACATTTCCCAACTTCATGACATGCTCCCTAGATGCCTGTACACCTGCTTAGTTTACCCCACATCATTCTAGATACCACTCAGGTGCCTGTTCAACAAGACCTAGAAGACCCACAGCAGCAGGAGCTTCATGACTGTGCTTTACTATGTCTTTTCAGTGATGCAAACCATCGCTGCCTGTGGTCACTGCGCTGGTGTCCCTCCACTTGCCTAAATCTCATAGCTTAGGGAAAGTGGGAACTTACTCTGCAATATATGCCTGTCTCATGGTCAGGCTATAACAGTCTTTACTGATCCTTGTTTCACCATCATTTGTTGGCCCTTGATTCGCTTTGTGTGACCTTGACATCACTTTCTTGTCTAAACTTCAGTTCTTTATAGTCTTCACTATTTAAACGGAATTCTGTGAGCCATACTTGTATCCTTTATTATCTACCTTTCTTTTTTTAACTATATAACACTTTTTAAAAGGTATTTTGATTTTTATCGGAGTTATACATGTTCATAGTTTAAAAGAATGAAGCATCTACAAAACTTATTACAAAAACAAAACAAACGGACCTCTGTCAATTGCTTCTCCCCAAAACCAATCACTTTCAATTTAACTAATTCTTTTATTTACTTCTGTATCTAAATAACATGTTTATATTGCTATCTTTTTTAACTTTAGACATTTTTCCACTGACTAGCCACTTCAAAAGGATTAACACTTCTTAATTTCCTTGCTCTTTACCCACCCACATGTACTTCACTACCCCAATTCTATGATATTATAATTTTGAATAGATCAAAATTCAGTGTTTTGTTATTGTGACTAGTTAAATGCTATTCTCAATTGAGCCATGTATACTATGATTACTTTTCCTTTGTTGCACAGCATTTTGTTTTCAGGGGAAATCTTGTTGGTTTCTTTGTTATATGTTTATTTTTCTGTGTACTTCTTATTAATTCAATCTTCAACTCTTTTCCTACTGTGTACATCTCTCTTTATGTCCAAGCACGTTATATATTCTATCCATATCATACACTAGAAGGAAGAAATCTCTCCTGGAAGCTTATTGGTTTCTTCAGATTCTGTTTACCTCTCTCTTTGGTTAGATTCCCAATTTGCTTTCTTTCATGTCTTTGTTTTCTCATGTAAATCTTTCTTAAATTTGCATCTTCTTTTGTGAAACCTATTTATTTTCTTTGAAGCTTCTCTTTATCCCCAGTATCCTGAAATTTCACTTTAGATAGTATTTTCACCTACTATACTGGACACTTTCATTTTGTGAAATTTTAAAAAAATTCTTTCATCAATGATTTTCTCTCACTTCTTTTTCTCTGTTCATTCTTTCTGGCACATCTGTTATTCAGATGTAGGACCTCTTGAACTTGTCCTCTAATATTTATATCCTTCTTTATTCTTAACCCTATTCTCTTTGTCTTTTTGGTCAACTTTCTTCAAGCTTTCCTCATCTCTAGCTTCCAAACTTTGTATTGAGTTTTTCATTTCTGACATCTTACTTTTTAAATTATAGTTATTTAGTACTCCAGTGGCATTTTCCAAAGTGGTGAAAACACCAGTCCTGCAAAATGCTCTACATAAAAGGATTTTATGTACATTTTGATAATTCAGTCATGTACATGTAGGAAATGCTTACATTCTACTTCCCCATGCCTGGAGATTGACATCTGCTATCAAGAGCACTTTTTTGTTCTCTGAATTTTTTAAATAGATGTTATTTGTTTAAAGCAATTTTAGATTCACAGCAAAATTGATGGAAGGTACAGAGATTTTACATATACTCCCTGCCCCCACACATACATAGCCTTCTCTCCATCAACATTCACCACCAGAGTGGTGCATTTGTTACAAATTGATGAGCTTACATTGACTTATTGTTGTCACCCTAAGTCCATAGTTTGCATTTGGCTTCACTTTTGGTGTTTTACTTTATATGGGTTTTAACAAATATATACTGACATGTTTCTACCACTATAGTATCATACAAACTAGTATCACTGCCCTAAAAATCCTCTTTGCCCTGCCTGTTCATCACTCCCTCCCCCTCAACCTTTAGCAACCACTCATCTTTTTACTGTCTCCATAGTTTTGCCTTTTCTAGAATGTTATATAGTTGGAATCATACAGTATATAGCCTTTTCAGATTGGCTTCTTTTGCTTAGTAATATGCATTTAAACTTCTTACATGTCTTATCATGGCTTGATAGCTCATTTCTTTTTAGCACTGAAGAATATTTCTTTGTCTGGATGTACCACAGTTTATTATCCATTCATGTACTGAAGGACATCTTGGTTGCCTCCAAGTGTTGACAATTACGAATAAAGCTGCTGTAAACATCTGTGTGCAAGTTTTTGTGTGGACATAAGTTTTCAACTCCTATGGATAAATACCAAGGAGTGCAACTGCTGGATTGAATAGTAAGAGTATGTTTGATTTTGTAAGAAACCACCAAACTATCTGCCAAAGTGGCTGTACCATTTTGTATTCCCACTAGCAATGAATGATAGTTCCTGTTGTGTCTTCCTGGAAAACTGATTTCTTTATCATTATGTAGTGTCCCTCTCTTTTCCTGATAATTTTCCTTGCTCTGAAGTCTGCTCTGTCTGAAATTAATATAGCTACTTACACTTTCCTTTGGTTAGTGTTGGCATGGTATATCTTTCTCTACCCATTTGCTTTTAATCCATGTCTTTATATTTAAACTGAGTTTCTTGTAGACAACATATAGTTAGGTCTTATTTTTTGATCTAGTCTGAGAATCTTTTTTAATTGGTATTTGGACATTTTAACCAACTACTGACATAGTGGGATTAATATCTATCATATGTGTTACTGTTTTCTATTGGTTGCCCTTCTGTATTCTTATTTTTGTCTTCAGCTCTCTTCTGCCTTTTGTGATTATTTATTTATTTAGTTATTTATTTTTAAGAGACAGGTTCTCATTCTGTCACCCAGGCTGGAATGCAGTGGCATGATCTTAGCTCACTGTAACTTCTAATTCCTGGACTCGAGTGATCCTCCTGCCTCACCTTCCCAAGTAGCTGGGACTGGACTATAGGCCCATGCTCCCACACCTGGCCAAATTTTTTTTTTTTTTTTTTTCTGAGACAGAGTCTTATTATTTGCCCAGGCTGGTCCTGAACTCCTAGCCTCAAGCAGTCCTCCCACCTCATCCTCCCACAGTGCTGGGATTACAGGCATGAGCTACCACACCCGGCCCTTTTGTGATTTTAATTGAGCATTTTATATATTTATTTTTCTCTCCTTTCTTAGCGTAGCAATTATATTTCTTTTTTACTCTTTTGGTGGTTATTCTAGAGTTTGCAATATACACCTACAAGTAATCCAAGTCCACATTCAAATAACACTATACCACTTCACAGGTAGTATGACTACCTTATAATCCTAATTTCTCTCTCCTATCCCTGTGTGATTGATGTTAATTATTTCACTTATAAGTAAGCACTTGTATACGTATATATTTATATATATATATACACACAAAGCACACATAATTGAATATATTGTTGGTATTATTATTTTGAGCACTCTTATCTATTAGATCAATTAAGAATAAGCAAAATAAAAATTTTAATTTTATCTTCACTTACTCCTTCTCCAGTGCTCTTCCTTTCTTCATATAGATCCAAATTTGTGATCTGTATCATTTTCCATCTCTCTAAAGAACTTCTTTTAACATTTCTTGCAAGACAGGTCTAATGGCAATACACACCTTCAATTTTTCCTTGTCTTTATTTCTCCTTCATGTTTGAAAGATAATTTTATAAGATACAGAATTTTAGGTTGGTGGGTTTTTTCCTCTCAATGCTTTAAATATTTCGCTCTCTTTTTGCTTGCACAGTTTCTTAGGAGTCATTGGATGTAATTCTTATCTTTGCTCCTCTATAGGTAAGGCATTTTTTTTCCTCTGGTTTCTTTTAAGATTTTTTTCTTTATCTTTGATTTTCTGTAGTTTGAAAATGATATATGTAGGAGTTTTTTTGTTTTCTGGTTTTTGTTGGGGTTTTTGTTTGTTTTTTTGTTGTTTTGTTTTGTTTTGTTTGGCATTTTTCCTGTGCGATAGTCTCTAAGCTTCCTGGATCTCTGGTTTGGTGTCTGACATTAATTTGGGGAAATTCTCAGTAATTATTGCTTCAGTTCCTTTCTTCCTTCTCCTTCTGCAGTTACCATTATACATATTATTACACTTTTTGTATTAAATAGTTGTCCCACAGTTCTTAGATGTCCTGTTCTGGTTTTTTCAGTCTTTTTCTCTACGCTTTTAATTTTGGAAGTTTCTATTGAGATATCCTCAAGCTCAGCAATCCTTTCCTCAGCCATGTCTATTCTACTAATGAATGAGCCAGTCAAAGGCATTCTTCATTTCTGTTACAGTGTTTCTGATCTCTAGTATTTCTTCTTTATTTTTTCCTAGAATTTCCATCTCCCTGCTTACAATGTCCATCTGTTCTTGCACTCTGTCCACTTTATCCATTAGATCCCTTAGTATATTAATCATAATTGTTTTAAATTCTCAATCTGATCATTCCAGCATCTCTGCCATATCTGAGTCTGCTTCTGATACTTGCTGTGTTTCTTCAAACTGTGTTTTTTGTCTTTGAGTACACTATACCTTGTAATTTTTTTGTGATAATTAGACATGATGTACTTGGTAAAAGTAACTATGGCAAATGGGCCTGTAGGGATGTGTGGTAAGGTGTGGGGAAAGGGAAAGCATTCTGCAGTCCTATGATTAGGTGTTAGTCTTTTAGTGAGCCTGTGCCCCTGGGCTGTGAATTTCACAAGAGCTTCTCTGTTCCCCTCACCCCCAACTTCCCTTAGGTTGGACAGAATAGCTAGAGTGACCTGGAGTCAGGTATTTCCCTTCTCCCACACAAGAGGCTAGAATTGGCTAGAGTTGATTATTTCTCCTCCTTCAAGTCAGTTAGGCTCTGAAAAACCCCCAGTAGTTCGGGCTGTGGTAAAATAGTTTCTCCTGAGGAAAGACCTTGTTAAGAACAGAGTGCTCCTGGTGTATTTCAAAGTGGTTCCTTTTCCCCTCCCCCTGCCAGAGTATAAGGAGATTTTTCCTCCAGTATTTACTGTGAGAGCCTGGTTGAGCTCATGGAGGTAAAACTATCAAAAGTGGGCCCACTCCCCAAACCCCCCGCGTAACTGGGACTCCCTGGAGTTTTTAACATCAGATTTGTCCACACTGAGCCTCCAGCAGTTCATCAAGTACAGTTTAGGTTTTCCTGCCCTAGCACTGGTTCAACAGAGGTTTCTGCCCCAGTAAGTTGTGATTCTCTATATTTCCCTCTCTGTCTCTTCAAATCTGGGGGGCAGTGGTTTGCCCTGTGATCTCACTTCTCTAACAGATCTAAGAAAGGTTGATTTTTAAGTTTATTCATCTTTTTACTTGTTGTTAGGATGGACTGGTGAATTCCAGGCTCCTTATGTGCCAGACCCTTCTCTGAATTTTTTAACAGCCTCCAATTCTGATTTTATGGATGCAGTAGCAAACCTAAACATGATAGTAAATATCCTTATGCCCTCAAAATCAGGAAGGATTTTTAAAACCAGACAATAAGCATAAACTAAAAGAAAAGATGAATATATTCTACTATATTAAAATTAATACACCTCATCTCAGCTCCACATGGAATCATTTGGGATGGCTCAGTTGGGGCTGAGGATCATTTATTCACATAAGTAGCAAAACAGGTCCTGGCTAATGGTTCTTCTCCACAAGGACCTCTCCAAAGGGTAGCTTGGGCTCCCTCATACCATGGTGGCTGGGTTCCGAGGACAACTGTCCCAAGAAACAGGCAGTGGAAGCTACCAATTTCTTAAGGCCTGAGCCCCAGACTTAGCGTAGCATCATTTCCACCATATTGACCAATCAGTCACAGAGCCCAGATCCAAGAGGAGGGGAATAGACCCTACCTCTCAGTGGGGGAGAGGTCAAAGAATTATAGACCATAGTTTAAAACCACCACTCTGTGGATATAAATTATTAATATTTTCCCACTTGCAAAATTTATTCTTCCCCCACAAGATTTCCCATCAAAAGTCTCATCCCTTTATAGCATCAGGCTCAGGGTCTAGGATCTCATCATCTGAATCAGGTCCAGGTAAATATAAGGCCTCTTAGGTGTGGTTTCTCAGGTTTCCTCTTTGAGTGTGGTTCTTTTCTACCTGAAGACTTGTGAACTAAAGAAATAAGTTATCTGCTCACGACATCCCCAAAATACAGTGGTGGATAGGCATAAGAAAACTTTTATCTCCCATTCAAAAGGGAGAAAAACTGGAGGCACACAGCAGTCACTGCTCTATAGAAATTCTGAAATCCAGCTGGACACATGTTGCCAACTCCTTAATAAGGTTCAAAATTACCTGAGAGTTATTTTTCATGGCTCTTGGTTTTGTTCTCTGAACCATCCTTCCTTTTCCATAAGAAAACTGAGGTTGCCTTCTTGGTCTTCTTCCTGCCTGTAAAAAGTTGTGCATCCAAAGGATTCTTTCCATTTTGTACCATCTTTGTCTCTTTTCATCCAAGCTGGCAATGCTTCCGCTGGAATGATTCTGTTAGAAATTTGAGGGGTTTTCTTTGAATACTATCGGAGTTCATATCATTAAACAAAAGCTGCAACCACAAAGCTCTCACAGATAAGTCCTTCTATACTTTGGGCTTTCTGTATAGCTGTTGTGGGACAATATTCTTAGGATTCTTAAAAATCCTGTTGTTTAAGGAAAAGAATCTGTGAGACTTGTCTGTAAGATTCTTAGAGGGCCTTTTGGTCTGAAAGTCTGCGAAGCATAGTCTTACATCTTTCTGACATCTTACCAAAGGATTTTATCGTCCTATTCTGGAGCTTATCTTTGGCCTGAGACCCTTTCTTAATTTACAGTTGTTTGTTTTCTAGATAGACTGAAAATGAGAAGCAGTTTTATTTGTGAACTCTGTAAGTCCTGGATGTGTGTGTATGTGTACATTTTTAAAGCTCATCTCTCATCTTGCATTTTACCATAAGCCGTGAGAAGCCAGGTGGCACTTTGATTACTTTGTCTGGAAATCTCCTTTGCTATTTCTTTGAAGATGCATTTCCATGTTATAATAAGCAACAGTCTTGTCAAAGTTTCAGTGACTTCTTAGCAAGTGTCCCCTGTCTTCTATCTTCCAATAAGATTTTCCTCACTTTCCTTTAAACCCTTACTGACAACCTCCTTGGGAATCTTTAGGCTTCCTTAAAACTCTGCTGAAGGCTCCTTCAGTTTTCACTAACACTCTCTTTGTGGCCCTTGGTGCTGCTTTCTGCTGCCCAGTTCCAAAGCCAATGCCATGTGTATTAGGCTTTTGATAATGCAGCACCCTATTTCTGGTACCAGAATCTGTTCCAATAATCTTTTGCTATGTAACAAACCACCGGACAACTTCATGGCTTAAAACAACAATGTAGGCTGGGTGGAGACAGCTTGTCTCTGTTGCGGGCAGTGTCGGCCAGGGTGTCTTGACTAGGACTGGAGGATCCATTTTCACCACATGGCTGACAGGTTGGTTCTGGCTGTTGGTTTCTCTCTACATGGACCTCTCTACAGGATGGCTTTGCTTCCTCACACTTGGTAGTTGGGATCTAAAAGCAAACGTCCCAAGAAATGGGAATGGAAACTGCCAGTTTTTTAATCCCTGGACCCAGAAACTGGCACAGTGTCATTTCCACCATAGTCTATTGGTCAAATGTGACAGAGATCAATAGCAGGGATGTCAAAGAATTTCAGGGCCATTTTATAAAATTAACACAGTCTTCTAAAGGTTTTATAGTCTTGCCTTTTATATTTTACCATTTAATACATGTAGAATGTATTTTTTTATCATCACGAGACTAGTTTTATTTTTTCTTTTTCTGTGTGTTTTAATTTAGGTAAAGTTTATATTAATAAAATGTACAGATGTTAAGTGTACAGTTTAATGAGTTTTAATAAATGTAAGCACTCATGTAACTACAACCCCAATCAAGATGGAAGACATTTTTGCCACCCCTAGAAGTTCCCTCCTGTCTCCTTGCAGTCTTCACTTCCACCTTTATTTTTATCCCCATAGATTAGATCTTCCTGTTCTTGAACTTAATGTAAACGAATCATGCTATATATACTCTTTTATATCCAGTTTCTTTCATTCAAAATAATGCTTTTGAGAAGCACCCATGTTGTTGTGCCTACCAGTAGTTCATTCTTTTTTACTGCCAAATGATATACCATTAAATGAATATAGTTGTGTGTCACATAGCAAAGGCAATACATTCTGAGAGATGTATTTTGGGGCAGTGTCTTCATTGTGCGAATACCATAGAGTGTACTTACTCAAACCTAGATGGTGTAGCCTGCTACACACCTGACTGTATGGTATAGCCTATTGCTCCTAGGCTAGGAACCTGTACAGCATGTTACTATACTGGATACTGTAGACATCTGCAACATAATGGTAAGTATTTATGTATCTGAACATTAAAAAGTAACAGTAAAGATACGGCAGAAAAAATAAAAAATGGTACACCTGCATAGAGTGTACCACGAATGGAGCTTATAGGACTGGAAGTTGCTCTAGGTAAGTTGGTGAGTGAGTGATGATGAGTGAATGTGAAGGCGTAGGACACTACTCATGTAGACATGTATAAACACTGTGTACTTTGGCTATACTAAATTTATTTTCAAAACTTTTCTTCAATAATTAATTAACCTAAGTTTACTATAGCTCTTGCTTTATAAATTTTTTTAACTTTTTGACTCTTTTGTAATGACACTTAGCTTAAAATACAAACACATTATACAGCTGAATAAAAATATTTTTTCTTTATATCTTTATTCTATAAGCTTTTTTCTATTTTTTATTTTATTTTATTTTTTTTACTTTTTAAACTTTTTTGTTAAAAACTGAAACACAAAAACATTCATTAACCTAGGCCTACCCAGGGTCAGGATCATAATATCACTGTCTTCCACCTCCACATCTCGTCCCACTGGAAGATCTTCAGGGACAATAACACACACAGAGCTGTTACCTTCTATGATAACAATACCTTCTTCTGGAATACCTCCTAAAGCACCTGCCTGAGGCTGTTTTACAGTTAACTTTTTTTAAAAAAATAAGTAGGAGTACACTCTAACATAATGATAAAAAGTGTGGTATAATAAATACATAAACTAGTAATATGTCATTATCAAGCATTATGTACCATATGTAGTTGTATGTGCTGTGCTTTTATATGACTGGCAGCACTGTAGGTTTATTTAGACCAGCATCACTATAAACACATGAGTAATGCATTGTACTATGACTTTACCATAGCTATGATGTCACTAGGCTTTAGGAATTTTTCAGCTCCATTATAATTTTATGGAACCACGTCATATATATGGTCCATTGTTGACTGAAACGTCATTATACGGTGCAAGACTGTATGACTGTACTACAATCTGTATATCTCTTCTCCTATTAACGGACATTTGGGTTTGTTCTAGTTTGGGGTTATTATGAATAAACTGTTATGAACATTCTTGTAAGTATCTTTTTGTAGACAATTGTTTTATTTTTATTATTATTCTTATCTCTCTGAGTTTTCCTGCATCTTTAGTTGTTTTCAGTAGAAAAGTCACATTACCAGACATGGAAACCCTGTTTCTTGCCAGACCTCTGTCAGTCCTTCTCTTTGTAGATCTACCTTCACACTCACCTTCAGAGGCACCTACTCCACCAGTTCTTAGCCTTTTGTAAAGTATAAGATGAAATAGCATGGCTCTCATCATTGCACGTTCCTGCTTTGAGATATGCCGCTTTCTTGGGTCTCCTAAATCAGTTGCTACCTTTCCAGTCTGCTTGCCAGCTTCCAGAATTTTATTGTTGTCTCCTCACTTACTATCTAGATCATTTTAGTGAGTTTTAGGAAAGAACAGAGTAAAATGTATATGTTCAATTCATCCTGTTTACCCTTGTCTTTTTTTTTCTTTCTTTGTTTCCTGTCACCTTCCATATCCTGCCTCTCATTTTCTGTTTTCCATTTTCTTCCATCTATGTTGCTTCTCCTTAGAATTATAAAGGCGGAGAGTCCTCAGAGAGCTTCTGCCTCGGCCTCCTCATTTTATAGATGGTGAACCTGAGACCCAAAGAGGATGACAAACTGTCCACTGGCCACACACCTACTGCTCTTATCTTTTTTGCCTTTAATAGCAAAGAGGCTTTTACCTTCCTAGCCCTTCAGTTATTGAGCCACAGCTGTGTGAGAAAGAAGCATACCCTCTACTCAAATGGGAGACCGGAAGGTAGATCGGAGGATAGAATACCATTGCTGACCAGGCTGCTGTGGGTCTTCTCCGGAGAACAAGGAAACGATTCCGTTTAGGACCGCCTCGTTCTCCTGTGCCCACCCTACCCCTTCCCCACCACAGGGCCAGGTGTAGGGCAGCAACTAGGAGGGGGCCTGGCTGGCCTGACAGGAGAAACTACTGAATCAAACAAATATATAGATGGGACACTCAGGCTCTTTTCCTTTTTTTTTTTTTTCCTTCTAATTTTTTTAAATTTTTACTGCTTCCTTTGGGCCTGAATGTTGATGCAGAAGATAACAAAGGGTGGCTGGGTGTGGCAGCTCAGACCTGCAATCCCAGCACTTTGGGAGGCCGAGGTGGGAGGACTGCTTGAGGCCAGGAGTTTGAGACCAGCCTGAGCAAGAGCGAGTCCCCCATCTCCACAAAAAATAGAAAAATTAGCCAGGTGAGGTGGCACACACCTATAGTCCCAACTACTCAGGAATCTGAAACAGGATTACTTGAGCTCAGGAGTTGGAAGTTGCTGTGAGCTATGATAAGGCCACTGTACTCTAGCCAGGGCATCAGAGCAACACACCATCAAAAAAAAAAAGGGGGGGGGTACTCGAGGCCCAGGCAAGTGACCAGTGGTGTGACCATTCTCAGTCCAATGCCAAACATACACACACACACGCACACGCACATGTACACTCTTGCTAATACTGCCATGGCCCCACAACTCCCTTACACATATAAGGTGAAAGGTTTGAAGGATATGTAAGGCAACCAAGTACAGAAAATGAAAATACATACATCTGGGGAATTGTTTAGATTTTCTTTTCAGTATGTGGAAGACAAAGTGCAAATTCTGTGCCTTGGCTTTTTGTCTGGGCTGTTCTCCCAGCGGACTGTGTTCCCAGAGCCTTTGGTCATGCAATTTGGGTTGGCGACAGCTGGGCACAGCCTTTTCTTGACCCCCACACCCACAGTGTTTCTCCAGCTTAGCTGCTGGGAATTCTGCTAGGGACCAGAGTCCAGGGTGTAAAAGATGGAATAGAATACTATTCTTTGACTTCTCTACCCCAGAGACTCCTTAAGCTTCTTTGATTCTTTCTCTCCTGTAGTTTGTATCTACTTGAACAAGAATGGCAGTACAGGCCCCCACTTAGATAAGAAGAAGGTCCAGCAACTCCCTGACCATTTTGGGCCAGCCCGCGCCTCTGTGGTGTTGCAACAGGCTGTCCAGGCTTGCATCGACTGTGCTTATCACCAGAAAACCGTCTTCAGCTTCCTCAAACAGGGCCACGGTGGTGAGGTTATCTCAGGTAAGCACCCTTGGGCTGGTATTGCCTTCAAGTCAGGGGCTTCTCAGCTGACTGATTTCTGACAAGGCGTCGTGGTTCCTACTTCACAGCTGCAGGCTCCGGAGAAACGTAAAGGTATTCCTTTCCTCAGAGAATCCTCACTTCCAGCTCCCAGATGCCCTCTGAGCCTTCCCATAGCTCTGCCGAGGAGAATACCCACACAGATTCTGCTTAACCGAGCCTTTAAACAGATTCCTTTCCTGTCTGCCTGTTTTAACTTCTCCCATACAGAAAATACAGGCATGTGTTGCTTTCAAGGCATGACAGAAGAAAGAATTTAGAGGGGGCTTTATTATGGCAACTCTCTCCAGACTACCACTGCCTCCCACCTAGCTTCAGGGAACCACTGAACTCTTCTCTGATTCCTTTAACTCCTTAGCTCCCCAGTCCTAAACCAGGCCCAATACAAGAAGGTTAAATCCTAGGGCAGAATGGGAAGAGTCATCCCCTCTTTCTTTCCTGCTATGAGAGTTTATTTGATAACAGAGTTTTTTGCTCTCACTGAGAATATTCATTTTTTCTGCTGTGACCTGCTTCCATTTCAGTTTTCCTAAATCCAGAACCTTATTCTTTACCCACTTAACATTTCAAAACTTGACCGAGAGGCTTTCAATCTCAACTGTAATGCTATTCCATAATCCCCTGCCCCACTTCCCTAACCAATTGCAATAACCAGCTTCAGGAAACCCAGCTGACGTGAAAGACCTCATAAATAACCAAACTGTATTCTTTTGGCAAACATTTACTGAGCCCTCTCTGTGTGTCAGGTTATTGCCAGATGCTGGCAGGGAGAGGCAGGAGATAGAGGATGACAGGCTTAGGCTCTGTACCAGTGGAAATGCGAGAACGTAAATAGCTAACTGTGAGAAGCGTTGTAAGAGAGAAATGTGTACAGAGTGGTGTGGGAGCCCAGGTTAGGGAGTAAATGGCTACATGGAGGATGGAGTGGACAAGGAGGGAATATTATGGGAGACTAGGAACTGCTTGGGAAAGTAAGCCTCATGTCCCTTCTGCAGCCCAAGCTACTCCCTGGTCTCTTTCTGCTTCTGCGCAGCAGTCTGCAGAGACCGGGCCTTCTTTGCTGCCTCTCTTCAGCTGCTGTCATCTTTACCCCCTCAAAGGTTCTTCCACTGCCCCAGAATTGGTTCCTGAGAACGACCTCTCTCCCCAGATCCCCATTTCCTTGCTGTCCTCAGAGACAAATACATAGGCCTTTTGTTTTTTAAGAATTATACCAATAAATATTTTAATAGAAATAGATAGGGAGTAAAATAAAACCAAGCATGAAACAATTCCACATGTTGCTAAAATTCTAGTGCCTTTAAGTAGATCAGAAATTATGTACCCAAACCATTGCTGGCAATAGCTGTATTCCCTTCTTCTCCCCAGGTTCTCTGCTTTTAGGCAGTTCTTGTGAAAATAGTACCCTAAATGAACAGGTGTGAATTCTCCTAGTGTGAATTTCCTGGAGGAGGCCCAGCCAAGTGATGGAGCAGATACAATTATGTTCACAGTTGTTTTCACAGGTTGAGTGAAATCATTCCAGAGCCCCGGGTGCAACAGACCTGGCCTGGCCACTCCCATAATTGCAAGCCCTTTGGAGTTGGAGGCAAAAATCAAAGCCCTTGAGGGAGGGAGGGAGGGAAGAGAGGGAGGGAGAAAACCTGGGGCACTGATTCCCTTTGTGTAACCAGGTAAGCCTGAGACAAGCAGTGGGCCGGACTCCTCCTGCCCAGCGCTGCACCGCACTGCTGGGCTGACGTGCTCGGCTCTGTTTACTTAACTCCACAGCCGTGTTTGACCGGGAACAGCACACCCTCAACCTCCCAGCAGTCAACAGCATCACCTACGTCCTCCGCTTCCTGGAGAAACTCTGCCACAACCTTCGTAGTGACAATCTGTTTGGCAACCAGCCCTTTACACAGACTCACTTGTCACTCACTTCCACAGAGTACGGCCACAGGCACGACAGGTACCTACCAGGTAGGAGCTGGGATGGGGCCTGGGCTGAGAGTTGGGGACAGGGCTAGCAGCAGTACCTGCGGGGGCCCAGGGCCAGCCCACAGACCTGCTGACCTGGTACCTACTATCCAAAGGTCTGGTTTTCTGTCCCTTACCTTTACCATATCTGAACTTTTAGGTTTCTCTCTTCTTTACTTTCTCTTCAGGATTTTGTTTTCTACCTCTAGGATTATCCTTATTTCCTCTGGACTCTTATCCCTAGAAAAAGGTGATTTATGATTCCTCTTCTGAGCTCCAGACTGCATGTGGACCCCCTGTGAGGTCACAGTACATATCCCAGTGTGAATGTGGCAGCAAAGGCCTAACAGTGATTTCCCTTGCCAGCGGGAGGGTTTAGTCTCAGGCTACAGATTGAGAAATTTGCTCCCTGGTGATTGGCCATCTATTCTTTCCTTTGGCACATGGCCCTAACTCTCCCAGCACTGCCAGTCTAGCAAGTTGATTCAAGTTCCTGCTGTTTCTAACTAGGCTGAAAAATAACTTTCTTAGTTAACATACCAGATCCACAATGGGAAAGTAGATGCCACGTGGCCAGATCAGTGACTAAGTACTTCTGAGAGAGGTTAAAGAATGGAACTCGGCTTCTCTAACCTGGAGCCCAAGACACAGAACAGGAGAGAGGGAAGGAAAGCTCATCCCCCACATAGTAAGGTAGGTCATTGTTGAGAGAGGGAAGAAAGGACTTTAAAAGAGTCCTGCAGACTGTCCTCAGCAGAGAAGTAGAAGAGCGGGACTGTCCTGTCTGATGATGAGAGGGCACAAGCCTGAAAGTAGCCCCTTCTCACCTTCCTCTGTACAAGTCTTGTGCTCACATTGTCCCTCTGGTATCTTTTCATCATAGTCTCAAAAGAATCACCTCCAATAAAAGTGCTGGGAAGTGACTATTCACACAGTCCTCTTCTCCCTTTCCCCCAGATTATACTTCTGCACCCAAATACTGCTTTTGTGACTTGCAAGCAGGGCAAAAAGATACCTAAATTTGAAATCCTCCTGTGGAGGCCAAACCATCTTGTCTCTGCAGCCATTTCTGTGACCTCCTGGCTAATCCTTTTCTTCAGAGGGAACTTCTTCTCACCTAACCTGCTCTAGACTGCTTTCTTTCAGCATCAGAATCTCTAAGAACAGAAAAAGGTGTCTTACTTGCAGTTAGAATGTTGCACTGAGAGTCTGGACTGGGCATGGTGGAGTTGATACAGACAAAGGCGAGTTGTTAAATATCCCCAGCTGTTGGCATTCAGGAACTCTGATCTGTATTTCAGTAATGAAAGTTAGGTCTACCTGAGATTCTGAAAGAATGGAAACACGAGAGGAGGTAGCATGTCCATGGGAGTAGCTGCTAGTCTAAAGAGAGATTTCTCAAAGAAACAGGAACTCAAAATTCTTAAATAGAATACCATCATTAAGAAGTGAGAGAAATATACTGGTAGCAGCATTCAGAGACTGGTAGAGGTATACCTCATGGGCCTGCAGTTCTGACGGTAGTTTGGGATTGGAGCATGACCTTTCCCGGGAATTCTGTTCAAATTTACATCTCTCTGACTCAACTACCAGATAAGAGGAAGTGAGCTTTAGCCAAACTCCTCTTCTTGCCTCACCAACTAAGAAAGAGACAAAGACCAAGGATATCACATTCTGCCATTGGCTGCCACCTTTTCTTTCCCCTGTTTTCAGACAGATTGTGCCAACCCTGTGCACCCTCCTCTGCTCACTAAGCTCTGTTTCTCGTAACGGGTGCTCAGCAGCTTGTCTGCTCTCACCCTAGTTTCTCTTTGCTTCCTTGAAACAAGCATTTTAACTGTGCCCAGACAAGCCAGAGTCTTGCCTAAACTACTCTGTGCTCCTTAGCTTATCTTTGCTGCCTACCTATCCACCTACCTGCTTTACTGACCCTTGGCCCCACCTCTGATCATTTATCATTTGCTACATTTTTCTGGTTGTTTACCCAAACCTCTGCCAAACAGCTCAATCTATACAAGAGCTGTCTTTTGCTTTGCCCTTTGGATCCGGTATTTTCCTGCCCTTCCACCTGGCTATACACCCTTCTACTAATTTGACATCCGTAGGTACCACCTCTGCTATCTGGGTGCTTACTAGAACCCTCTACCTCTCCTACAACCTTGTCTCTGTGCTACCTGCCAATTATGGCCTTGGCCCAACTGACCATGTACTTCCAATATAGCAGATAGTCACTAAAAGCTCAGGTAGATTTCATGTCCCATTAAGCTTCCATACCTAAGTTGAGACTATGACTTTTTTCTCCAGTGTTTTATTTTGAAAAATGTTAAGCCTACAGAAAAATTACAAAAGTAGTACAATGAGGAACCATGTACTGTTTACCTAGATTTACCAATTAATATTTTGCAATATTTACTTTGTCTCTAAGTTTGTGTATATATATGTCTGTATCTGTATAATTAAAATACACATATTTTTTATGTACTAAATCACTTGAGAGTTAATTGCAGATGAGACTTCATCCTTAAATACTTCTGTGTATATTTCCTAAGAATAAAGAGTATAATATTATGATCAAGAAATTTAACATTAATACAATACTGAAGAAATTTGATTAATAAAACACTACTAGCTAATGTACAGTACATATTAGAATTTTCCCTAGATGTCCCAATAATATCTTTTATAGCTGTTTTTTTCCTAATTAGGGATCCAATAAAGGATCGTCCACTGCATTACATTGTATTTTCTCTTTAATTTCCTTTACCTAGAACAGTTCTCCAGCCTTTTTTATTTTTCTACCTTGCATGATATGACATTGGCATTTTGAAGAATCTAGGCCATGTGTTTTAGTTTAGGTCATCAAACATTTATCAGATACTTATTCTGTGCCAGATACTATACTGGACTCTGGAGAGACAGAGATGAAACAGACTCCATCACTGCACTCAGAGAGCTGAGAGAGGGAGAAATATGTGGACGTGTAGGTGGTGAGAGCAGCGAGCAAGGTACTCTGGCCAGCCAGGTGTGATGAGCCTCGTCGAGTAAGGTGAAAGAAGTGGTCACGGGAGGATTCCCAGGGGAGGCAGTGTCAGAGCAGAGTCCCTTTTCGAGAACTACACATATGGCTGGATCCAATAAGAGGCTTGTGAAAACTAAGTAAGAGGATTTCTGGCACCCTAAAAAATTGACAGTATTAGGCAGGAGATTGTATTGATGTTGCTGGTCCCAGTGATTTAATGACCTTGCCTAGTCCAGGTCCCACCAGTTCAGATTTTCAGACCCCTCGACTGAGAATCCAGATCTCAGTTAGCATTCTTACCATTGCTAAGAGGAAGAGACACCCACTGATTTGCATTAGTATCTGGTGAGCCCCTATGATAATTATGCCATTGTCACCTTAATTATTTTTCACATCTTTTAGCTCATGTGAGGCAGGTATACTATCCCCAGTTTTAGATGGGTAAAATGAGGGCTAAAAAGGTGAGATTACCCTGCTGGTAAGTGCAGAAACTGGATAAAACCTTGAATTGTCACAGAGAGTTGAGGTTTGCCACTTCAACTCTGAAAAACAAAATAATTCCTCACATTCATAAAGTCTATCCCATTCCATTTTCTCATGAAAAGCGGCGACTTTTCCCCATCTTACAGATGAGGCAACTGGTGCTCAGAGAAGACAAGCTACTGTGTAGGATCACAAATCTAGTGAAAGGGAGGAGCCCAGGTGTAGAACCCAGCTCTCCTGCTTCCTGGATTGGGTTCCTGTTCATGTCTCAAAGTAGAACACCGTTACAGTCATCTATCCTGGAAAGCAGGAATCAGAAACCTCATCTGCAGAAAGTGGGTGGGAGTTGGTTTAGGTACTGTGCAGCCTCAGAGACTACTCTTTTCAGAACTACTTCTAGGAAAGGGCTTCAACAATTTAACCTCCCTGAGATACAGGCAAATAGCTGGCTAATGCTAGATTTGACTTTGAGCCCATGGTTACCAGCAATTTTAGGTGAATATTAGAAAGTATTCCTAAAATCCTAAACCATCTTGCCACTGAGGTCTTACTGCATGCCAGACAGCATGCTTGAATTTCGTGTTCATCAGAGGCTCTGAATGAATCCCAAGCATTATCTAAACACCTAATCTCTAAGAAAAATCACAAAGGACAGTATTATGGTCCAGTACCCAAGACACACACACACCCCCCCCCCCCCGCCGCCACAAGCAGAGAATACTGTGGCCAGAGCTGAGGAACTGACTTGGTTTCAGTAGAACCCAATCATGAGAGGGAGTCTGCTTCATGTTCCATAGCACAGCGTTTGGGCACTGCTGCCTGGTGTTGGGCTATGGACTTGGTGTAGAAACATCAGGGTGAGAGTCCCTTTACAAAAGTTTTCATAGGCATTCTCTTCTCATATTCACAATCCCCTGGGAAGAAAGGGGTTTCCATGTTACAGATGAGGAGACTGAGGTTCTCAGAGAAGCACTCTGCTGAATGGCGAGCCAAATTCTAACACTCATTCTGGTCTCCATGCCCAAGCACTGTACAACCCCAGCTTCCTTGAAATGTTTCTGTAGAACAGGGAAAATACAAAAGGAGGGATAGAATATAGGAGCAGATCCTTTGCTGACAAGCCTTTAACCAGGCATCAAGAAACATTTCTAAGATGTCCTGCTGCTAGAACAAGGGGCAGCTTCTAAAGTACATCTGAGTTCTAAAGTACCTCTAAGCTTCTAAAGTACATCTAAGAAAATGTATTTCTTCTCCAGTAATCCTATTCCCTGCTCTAGCATCTTATGTCAAAGACAGTTTCTTCTAACCTAGAATAGCTCCACTTTTTAAAAATTTCCCTTGTCCAGAAAAAGCATAGGGCATCCAGACCAGAAGAAACCTCAAAGACCATCTAATCTAAGAGGAAGAGTCTCTAAGTAGATCAAAGTCCAGAGAGTGGCACTGAACTTGACTGAGATCACCTAGTGAGAGCCAGAGTCATGACTGGTATACAGGCCTCCTGCGTCCCAGCCCAGGACTTTCTATTTTGCTGTCTCTTGCTTTACTCAAACAGGTACGTGGGAGTCAGCACCCCGGCAGTCCTTCTAAGCTCTAACTCTGGTTTTACTGCTTTTCAGGTGAATCCTTTGTCCTGGGGAATAGTCTAGCCCGGTCCTTGGAGCCACACTCAGACTCAATGGACTCCACCTTGAATCCCACCAACCTTGTCAGCACCTCTCAGAATCTTCGAACTCCTGCGTACCGGCCCTTGCTTCCATCCTGTGGCCTCCCACTGAGCACTGCCTCAGCTATGCGCAGGCTGTGCTCCAAGGGTAAGCTTACCAGAGTTCTGGCCCTCCTGTCCCCCTTTACTCTATCGTTCCTTTCCTTCCTGAGCTCTGGGAGGCCAGGAGAGGACCTAGCTCCATTGCCCTCTGCCTGGTGGTAGGATGGGGGGCTGGGCTTACCTGTACTTGGCCAGGTAACTGGGAGGTAATTGGAGCTCTGGGATTGGCTTGAGAATAATGTAAACTAAGAGCCAAAGACCTAGAGCCAAAAGGGACAAAGAAGGATTCATCCATTCATCCATTAGCCATTTATTCGAACACCATCTGTGTTTGGCATGAGGATGCAAAAATCGATCACTTTTTGTCCTCAGGTGTCATGGGGGAGACAAACACTTAAGCAGATCATTGTAAAACACTGTCTTGAGTACAGTGACAGAGATATGGGTAGTATGAAAACAGCAAGAAGGGAGACTTAACCCAAGCTTAGTGTTCAAGGGAAGCTTCCTTGAAGAAGTGACAACTTGTCTGACACTTATATAGACGGCCATATCAGGGGTGGTAGAGGAGGGAGCTTTCCAGGAAGAGGGGACAACATGAATAAGAGCAAAGGGACACAAAATAGCACAGATTGTAGCAGGAACTGCATGCAGTTTGAAATTGCTAAAACATAAAATGTGCTACTGGGACTTTAAAGAGAAAAGCCTGGAAAGGTAGGGCTTATATCATAGAAGACCTTAAATGCCATGCTGGAGAGTTTAGAATTGATTCTGTAGGCAGTGTGAAGCTACTGGAGGCTTTTAATTAAAGGTAATCCATGAACAGTTTTGTGTTTTGAATAGATCATTCACTGCTGTGTTGAGTGTGGATCTGAGGAGAGACAAGACTGGAGTGACCAGTTAGGAGGTTACTAGAGTGAGCCAGGCCAAAAGTGACAAAGGCCTGGATTAAGGCAAGTTAGAAGGTTTAGAGAAGAGAAAATGGATTTGAAAACTGTTCACAAGGCACATTTAGTCAGATTGCAGAATTGTGAGGAAAATGCGAGTGGGGAATGTCTCTTAGATTTCTAGATGTGGTGGCTGGATAGATGATGGTGCCATTCACTGAGAGAGGGAACCAACCATAGAAGAGAAGGAAGCAAAAGGAGCCCATGCTCATCTAGGTAATATCCAGTGGAAAGCGGCTATCAACGTCTGATTCTCTAGGAAGAGAACTGAGCTGAAGCTGAATGTTTGGGAGTCACCAACTTACAGACAGTAGCTGAAACTACAGTGTGTATGACACCCATTTCCAGAAAGTGTGTGTTGAATGAAAAGAACAGTTTACCAAAGATTGAGTTCTTTAGACCAACAAAGTTCAGGCGGTGAGAACAGGAAGAGGAGGCCACCAAGGACTCAAGGGAACATTCAAAGTGAGGGAAACAAAGGAATACAATATTGTGGTGGCCAGGGGTACAGAGAGTGTTTGAAGGAGAGCACAGCACAAGAAAGTTCCAGTACAATTGAGACTGAGAAATATCTCCTGGACTCAGGAATTAGTTGGTGACTGGCGATCTTAGCAAGAGCAGCTTCAGTGGTGGTAGAGGATGGCGAGGGCAGACTGCAGTGGCTTAGAACATCAAGGGGAGTTTGATGAGAAAAAAGAAAGATGGTAATGAGGGGGACTGTCAGTCAGGAGAGGGCTTTAGAATGGGAACACTTTGGACATGTTTGTCAGCAGACAACCTGAGCCTTCCAAGAAGAAGAAATTAAGAATAAAGGAAAGAAGAGAAAATGAGGCCTTGGGAGTGGTGGGAAGAAACGGGGATGAAGGGTATAGACACGTGGGTCAGTCTTAAGCCAGAAAGAGGCACACCTTCTCTGAGACAGGAGAGAAGAATGAGTGTTTCCATCAGTGAATAGAGAAAGGGCTGGGGAGGAGAGGAGTGCTGAAAGACTGGACAGGAGAAAAGCAATCAAGAAGGGGATGGTTTGCAGGAAACATCAAGAGCCCAGCTATTCTTAGAGACTAGTTTACAAGAGCTGTGGTTTTCTTCTGTGGTTCTTAGCTACCTAGATACAGGGTGAGAAAAGACAGTTTGAGAATAAAGGTTTTTTGGCTGAGCTAGTAGGGCAAGAGGGGGAGGGAGTAGGAAAGTATGCAAAGAAATCAGTGAAGGGACAGGAGTTTAGGCCATCAACCACTGGATCTGGGGAGACAGGGTGGCAGGGATGCACAGCTGAAGGGTGGGGGAATGGACAGTTTGATACGCTAAAGAACTTTGTGATGTAATGGTTGTGGTGGACATAAGTCCCAAAAGAGTTGGGAAGGTAGGAGGTTGGTGGTCGGAGAGTGGGCTATTTAAAATTCTGAAGTGGATTTGTTCCAAATGATGGCAAGAAGCAGACAGTGGCCTTGGCCAAAGATATTTGAAGTGGAATGGAGGTGAAAGCCCCTGGAGGCATGGTAGGTGAATGGGTTGCCTCCGAGGATTGTGGCAGGAATTGTGTGGAACAGAAGGTAGTGAGCTAGATGTGTGAGGTTTAAAAGAATAAGAAGACTCCATCATCAAAGCCTGCAATGGAAAGTGGCCTAAGCAGGGAGAGAGCTTTCTTGAAGGCTGACACTGAGGAAGAAACCTGTGTGCCCTTTCCCCCAGTGTAGCCCCGGTGTGGCAGCAAAATGGAGTATAAAGAGCTCTCAAGAAGAGGTAGAGCTGAGAGCTGATTCTAGCCTCAGCTCCTTTGCCTTGAGACTTGGGTGAGTCTTCTCACCTCTCAGGTCTTCTTCATATGCAAAATGGAGATGGTGATACCAGCCGGATCTTTCCATAGGAATGTTAAATGAATCAAACAAAAGAAGGGATATGAAATCATTTTGGAAACTAAGTCATTCCCAGGTATGACGGGAGTTACTGTTATTATTATCTTTCCCAAGGCCCTGTTTCTGGTAGGAGCACCTCCCGATAGGCTGCCTCACATGGCACTGTTGTCTCCTAGACATCTTCACGCTTCCTTTGGAACACATCATGAGTCTCTCTGCCAAGTCATGGTCTCAATCTCTTTTGACCCCGAGAACCTTATAAGGCTGTAAGAGGATTCTATTTGGTCAGCCCTAGAATCGTTTATCTCAAAGAATTTAGATGTTGTGTCTATCCCCACTCTTATTTCACTAATCCAGGATGATTAGGCATGACCGTATTAGTTAGCCTCTTGTTGGTGTGCCTCACCTGGCTTAATCATTCTCAGACAGAGACAGTCATCCCTCCTTGAAGAGCAACTGCCAGCTGTACACATTGAGGGTCGTGGGGAGAGCCCTGGGCTAGGCTGTCTGCAGAAATGGGAATCGAAGACAGACAGGGAAGTCACTTCACCTCTCTGTTCCCCAGTTCCCTCCTCTCTAAAGATGGTGAGGATACCTCCTTGAAGGACTGTGGTAAATGTCAGATGAGCTGACAATGGTGGGGATTCTTTATAATTTCTAGAATATTGTTCATAATATCAGAGACTTTTCACCACTTCCACCCTGGCGCATGCCCCACCTGTCTCTTGCCTGGATTATTGTACCAGCCTCCTTTCTAATTGGTCTCCCTTGCTTCTCTCCTTGCCCCCTACAGTCTAGTGTTGACACGGACCATGAGAGCGATCCTTCTTGTTAGGGTGGAGAATTTACTAGGTGGTCACAGCATGGGTGGAGAAAAATTTCTCATGCAGAGATTAGAAGATAGATATAGATATGTTAAAAAGTTTATTTTATCTTCTTAGAAGGAGAGAGAGAATGAGAGGGAGAGCAGGGAAAGGGTGTGGCATCCCAAAGAAAGAGAAGGGGGGGCGCCAGCACTGAGGCCAGGGGCTTGCTGATTTTATGGGGACAAAGAGAAAGGGAAAAAAAATAGTGATTGTTTTGAGAAACTGCTGCATCAGCTCCTTTCTTTCTCCCTGGCAGCAAGCTGATAACAGAAACAGGATGTCAGAGTGCAGGAGTTGGGTCTCCTGTCTTTCCTTGGAGGAGGGATTATCGGGATTATCGCAGGAGATGTGACTCTGCCCTTGAGATATGGCTGAAGCCTGAAGCTCGTACCCTGCTGTTCACTCAGGAATTCTGTAAAAACGGATCCTCAAAAGCAATTTTAAGAGAGAAAGATTTACATCTCTTTTCTGTCTATTCAGCTCTTTTCAGAAGTTGTGCAAAACTTCTACAGGGTTGTGTAGAACTCCTACAGGGTGCCTATTAGTGAAAGAACTCATAGCATTGATCTTTAACTGTTACTAAGAAATTGCAGGTTTTCTGTTAAATTTGCAAGGCTGCCCCTTTCATTTCTCATTGTAAGTTGATTTATGTTACTCTTCTGCTCAAAATCTACTTGTTTCACTCAGAAAAGCCAGTGGTTTTCAGTGGCCTGTAGGGTCCTCTACTGTCTATACCACCACTTCCTTCTGCCACTCAACACACACATACCTACCTCTTGGATCTTATTTCATACCACTTTCTCCTTCTTTCACTCTGCCCTGACCCATTGGCCTTCCTGCTAAACCATCAACATGCCATCCACTCTTTTCAAGATCTTTGTTCAAATGTCATCATTTCAGAGATGTCTCTCCTGACCACCATACAAATTAGCTACTTCCCACCCACCTGCCCTCATGGAGTTTATACTCTAATGGGAGTAGGGCAGACAAACACATAAATATATGATAGTATTATATATGTGGATTATCTTAGTCCGTTTGGGCTGCTGTAACAAAATACCATAAACTGAGTGGCATATAAACAACAAAAATTTATTTCTCATAGTTCTGGAGGCTGGGAAATCCAAGATCAAGGTACAAACAGATTTGCTCTCTTATGAGGACCTGCTTCCTGGTTCATAGATAGGCATCTTCTCACAGTAACCTCACATGGCCGAAGGGGCAAGGGACCTCTCTTAGGCCTCTTTTATAAATACTGATCTTATTGATGAGAGCTCTGCCCAAAAGTCCCACCTCCTAATACCAGCATTATAAGGGTTAGGATTTAACATAAGAATTTTGGGGGAATACATATTCAGTCAACAGCATTCTGTGTGTGTGTATATATATTTATATATATATAGTACTATTTTATATGTATATGTGCATATAATTCCTGGCCCCTGATTAGAGGAATTAGCTAAGATGGTCCAAGAAGACATATGCATATACACTCTCCCCCTGTGTCTTCTCTCTGCTCTCCAGAGTCTCTGCAGTTGGTTTCTCTCTTAGCATCACAGTGGACAGGGAGAAGTGACTATCTCACAGAGCCCCCTTCAACTTCCTGTCTACTAACACCTCTAAAAAGCCATTGAGATTTCTGTGGCTCTAATCTAAACATCCCCTGCTTGCTAGGGTAGCACACTTCTCCCCAGTCTGGTCAGTGCCCAGCTGCAAACTTGAAAGACAATATGCTAGAATCTCTTCCCCAGAAAGCAGGGGCTGGGCTGTACTGGGCTGGGCCAGGCAAAATATGCTTTAAGTTTTAGACCTGGGACCCAGAGTGAAGGAAAATGGGAGGAGATTCTTAGCCTTTGCAGGAGATAGTTAAAGATGAGACCCTTCTACTTTCACAGGTGTGTTAGCTCTGCCACTTGGTAGTTGTGTGACAGGGCATCTCGTGGGGCTAAGGATATAGACATGAGCAAGGCAAGAACCCTGCCTCAGTAAAGACAGTCTGGTTGGGGAGACAGAAAAATACATAAGTGACTGTTTTGTATGATCATTCATTTATCTAACAAATGTGTTTGAACATCTACTGTGACAGACCGGCACTCTTTTATGTCAGAGACATAGAAGGGAACAAGACAGAGCTTACATTCTATAGGGAGGAGATCATAAACATAAAATAAATGAATACATGAAATTAGGTAGTGATGTGTGCTGTGGAAGAAAAAACTAGGGTAATTGGATTGAGAATGATTATGTGGGTAATTGAGTACTTTTACCAGGAGATCAGAGAAGGCCTCTCTGAGGAATTGATATTTGAGATGAGACCATAATGTTGAGACGGAGTTAGGCGTGAAAAAATATGGAAAAAGAGTGTTCTAGACAGAGGAAATTGCAAGCCGAAGAATAAAAGCTTGGCCTATCCGAGAAGCAGAAAGCAGGCTGGTGTGTTTGTAGCATGGCGAGTAAAGGATGACTCGGGAGGGGAGGTGGGTGCAGAGTGTGAAATGAGGCCAAAGGTAGGAAGGGCCTCGCAGTGGAGTGCTCACAGACCATAGTAAGCATGGGAAGGAGTTCAGCTTTCATTTCATGTGCAATGGGAGGCCATTGCATTGAGTTTTTAGAAAATATTGATGTGATTCAATTACTGCTCTTTAAAGGTTCCTTTGGTTGCATTATGGTGAACAGATTACTAGGGTGGTATGACGGTAGGAAAATGTGTACAGAATGAGCTATAACCAAGAGATACACTGAATGCTTTGTGAGACCATTTATTTCCAGATTAGACCAGAAGTTTCATAAAGGAGCTGGTCCTTGAAGCCAACACCTGCTTAGCTAAGCTGGAGTTAGCCCAAAGAAATGGAAAAATTGAAAGGAAAGGAAGAGACATATTCCAGACAGAGGAGATAAAAACATGCAAGAGATCTGTGACAGATGATGATCAAAATACAGAGATTCCAAATCCTACAGGGAAAATGGGAGGAGTTATATTTGAGCCAAAATTGAGATAAAAGGTCTAAGCATAGCACTGAATTACCATTGAGATTCCTGGCAGCCAAGCAAAAAGTGTTTTCTGCCTTAGTGTGTCAGGTTGTAGTGAGGTCAGCTAATTCTCCAGGCATTGGAAGAGAATCCAGGGTATTATCTACCACATTTTTCTCCCCACCCACCAAAGATTTGTCTCTAATTTTGCCCAGCTACCAGGGTCTCTCTAGCAATGGTCCCCCAGAGCCAAGGCAAAAGCAGCCCCACCCACCAGCCCCCTACTGAACCCAAATAATCCCTTTACCACATTGTACCCCTGTCTCAGGTTCAGGCTGAATCACAGCCTCCATGCAAGATTTCTTCTGACTATTTCCAAAAATCAAAGCTACCCTTAAATAACAAAGATCTGACTTTCCCTGTGTGGAAAAACTCTTCCCTCCCTAGGCTGTCTCCAGTTCCTCTGCTCGTGGTCTAGCACTGCTGTGAGCATTACCTGTAAGGCCACTGAGATGTGCCATGGAGAGTGGTGGGGATTTACAAACCAGTCCCCACCTGTTATGGTAGGTGCCCTCCTGTCCTGCAGGGTCGGACCGATACCTGGAAAGCCGGGATGCCTCTCGACTGAGTGGCCGGGACCCCTCCTCATGGACAGTCGAGGACGTGATGCAGTTTGTCCGGGAAGCTGATCCTCAGCTTGGACCCCACGCTGACCTCTTTCGTAAACACGTAGGTGCCCCTGCCTGACCTCTCCCAGGTTCACTGAGAATTTTGCTTCTGCAACTTGTAGACTCTGAAAGGGCGTTGGCTCCATGTTTGTTCCAAGTCCCTTGAAACTAAACACAGGACACATCGTAAACACTTAAAAACAGACTCTTGGGTCTCAAACAGACCTCATCGGACACTGTGTTCAGCTCACTCTTTTAGTGTAGGATGTGATACAGCCTCATTGCTACTGGATTTGTGGCTTGGGGTACTCAGTTCCAGGGACAGGGATTTTAATCTCTTTTTCCAGGAGTGCTTGCTCTCCCATCTGCCTGCCTTGGTGTGAAAATCAGGGGCCTCAGCCCAAGTTAAAGAGTCCCTTGCCAGGTGACCCCTCATCAGTCCCCCATCATCTGCTTCCCTTCCATGAATTTCCAACATCTGTTCAAGTGACCATTTGGCTCCATGGCCAGGGATTGCTCCTGACCCCCCTGCTGTGACCATAGTCCTGATTTGGGACTCCAACCTGCTTCCCATGGCCCTTGCTGCTTGGTGCTGTCCTCCCTGTGGATAGCAGAGCAGGTCTGCTACCTTCGTGATCACTTCAGTCCTTCACACCAGGTGGACATGGAGGGGGCTCTTTGATCACAGCTGCTCAGCATGTGCCTCCTTTGTGCCTAGTTCACACAGAGGGGTCTCTGCTGCTCAGGAAAGACAGTGACTCATAGAATAACCGTTGAAGGTCAATATAAAAACCACTGATGATAATACAAAAATAGGCCCGCTGACTGGGGAGGCTTCCTGGGGAGCTAGAGTTGAGCTGGGCCTCAGCGGTTTGGGAGGGTGGGAAACTGCCTCTCAGGCAGCAGAGAAGGGAGGGTAAAACAAGTGTCTGTGGAGAACCTAACCTGGCAGGTTCAGCAGCAGATGTTTGAGAAGGAGGGACACTTAGAGACAAAAGGTAAGGAGAACAGGTAGACTTCAGTGTCACAGCAGGTTAACCAGACTGGACTCTTATGTGTTTGGCACTTCCATGGGTGGCCTTTAATCGGACTCTGATGGAGCCTCCCCCTCCACTTCTGCCCACCTCCCCACCCCCTAGGAGATCGATGGCAAGGCCCTGCTGCTGCTGCGCAGTGAAATGATGATGAAGTACATGGGTCTGAAGCTGGGGCCCGCACTCAAGCTCTCCTACCACATTGACCGGCTAAAGCAGGGCAAGTTTTGAACGGAGAGACGCAGCCTCAACAACTGAGTGGTCAAGCAGGTGGGGGCACTCTTCTCCCAGGAAGGAGGGCCGTCAGCCCACTCCCAGACACCTCAGTGGGGTTCCAGGCCACTTCAGGACTCTAGGAGGCTGTGCGGAGCCACCACTGCTACCCGCTCCTACAGCGATATGTCCTTCCATGAAGGACTGAGGAGCGGAGAGTGTGGGGTCCAGGGCTGGCGTTGCTCTTCGCCTCAGCCCTGCCGGGGCTCTGAGGTCCCCCTCTATTTATTTCTCAAACCTGGCCAGCCTCTCAGCAGGAGTTTAGACTGAACACCTTCCAAGTGTTGGAGGATGAGGCCAACTCTAGGGCCTTGGAAGACAGGTCCCTGGACTGACACTCTCACCCAGGTCCCCAACCACCACCTGGGCTTGGTGTGGCTCCCCCATCGCCCCACAGCCCCTGCCTTCTCACCAGATCCCCAGACTCTAAAGTCATGGTGCAAACCTCTACCCTTTTTTTAAAAAAGATCTTTTCTTACTGTTAATTTATTTTTTTGGCACTTGGGCAAACCCTCTAGTTAATACTCCCCTCACACCAGACACTGGGTTTCAGGAGGAGGGAGACTGCCCTGCCCTGGTCCCAGAGAGGCCCTCTCCATGCAGGCGTGGCCCCTTTTCAGAGGACACTGCTCTCGGGCATCTTCTCTTCGGAATGGACAGACACGTAAAGCCTCGACCACGTCACTCAGTATAGTGAGGAATAGGTCCCTGTCACCTTCCCCTGTCTTTCCCTACTGGGACCTTTGTAGCCCCAGGCCTCATCTGTGGGAATGAGAGTCCCCTGCCTCTTACTGTCACCCACCACAGCTCCTTGCTCTGGCCAGAATTGCTGCCGAAAAAGATGGGCCCAATGATTTTAGGCCAAGAAGGCCCTAAGGTGGATGGGAGGGAAGGGTCTCCACCCACTCTGCTGTTCATATGCTTCCTTGTAAGCAAGTCAGCAGCACAGCTGCTCCCGCTGCCATCTGGACTTATTTTACGTCAATTTGTTTATAAATAAAAACCAATATAGATGCCAGTGTCTTTTTAATCAGTTGACAGCCAAATCACTATGCATCCAATGGTCAGGTCACTCCCCTTCTCTTGATCTTAATTTTCTCATGTACAAAATGAGGATCTTGAACCAGATTATCCTTAAGAATTCTTCTAATTCCAGCAGTCCCTAAAGAACAGACTTCCGAATGCCCACTGGGGCCGGAGCATCATGGAGGCCCCCTGGAAAGACAGTGTGTGAGTCTAGTCTCTGTCCCCAAAGGGCTTTGCTCGGGTACAACCAGACAGCGGTAAGTGCAGCAGCCATGCAAAGCCACACAGAGCAGGAAGGAGCAATACTGGGGTCAGTAACTCCAAAGAGCCTCCCTGGCCGGGTTCATCCTCATCCTCGTGGGGTGATGAGAGATGCAGGCCAGCCTAGCCATGATGGCCTGCACTATACCCTTTGTTCTGACCAGGGACCAGGTTATTCAAGTTCAGGGCCATATAGCCCTTTTTAAAATGGGGGTGGAATGTTTGGAAGAGGCAGAGGAAGAGAAGGTGTAGGGGGCAGCAGCTCAGTGTAGTATAAACTGATAATAACACTTGTATGTCACTATGCGCCACATGAGCTGCTCTACATGAATTAGAATTATCTCAATCTTCACAACAAACTGATTTTATAGATGAGGAAACTTAAGCTCAGGTCACACAGGCAGGAAGTGCCAAAGTAGGCATTTGACTCCAAGGTTAAGATTCTAGCTTGTACATCTATTTGCCATGAAGCTTCAGGGGATCATTTCCCTTCTTTGGGCACATCTGGCTATGGGAGGTTTGGATGAGATTTCTGAGGGCCCTGCCAGCTCTGACATCATGACTAACTTACCCTTTCTACTCGGCCACTGGGAGGTTCTCACATAGTCACTGTGAAACAATCAGGGTCAAGGCTACCAGACCAGAACAGGCCCCCGTTTTCTGCAGACGCCCAGCCCCTGGGTTCTGGTGTGTTCAGGGCACTTTCACAGAGGCCTTGCTGAACCCTAACAACAGATGTGGTCCTCACGCAGGAGACACAGGAACTGAAGGTAACACTGGTGTGTGTACACTGGCCAGACATGCTGCAAGGTTGCGCCTTGTGAAGCAAAGTGGCAGCCACCTCACTTCATACCCTCTTGTCACCAAGAGTATGTAACTTAATAACAAACATTGTTTTGAGGACCAATGGTGCTGGGTTGTTTGTGTACGTTATCTCATTTCAACCTCACAGCAACTACTATGTTACCCCAGTTTTAGAGGTGCTTAGATGCCCAAAACTCCATAGCTATTAAGGGGTACAATACATCATACTGTTTACAGCTCCCTCCAGGGGCCTGTCTTAGATCAACTACCTACTGACTCAGAACTCCGCAGGCTGTGTAGCACTGGGCATGGCGTTTACTTTGAAGGCTGTCCGACATGCCGCAGGACAGCATGAAGCCATCCTCCTCGGTGTGGAGCCCAGTCATCAGGAGCTATTCTCCTTGGTTGCCCAGGTGACAGCTCAGGTACAAGGAAATGAGACATTCAGGAAAAAATGGCGCTTGCCTTGGCTTAGAGACATCAGACCCCAAAGGAGCTAATACCTCTTTGAGCAACTCAGTAGGCTTAGCTTCCAGCAACTCTGCAAGGGAAATGCCTGATTGAGTCATTACCAGTAGCAAGCCCAAAGTTGTGGCATTTTAGCAAGTGTTTGTAGTTAATACATAGAACTCCAAGTCCAGATAATTTACAATTGGGGATCATTTTTACCAGGAGTAATGTTGCCTTGAAACAATTAATGTTTCACTTTTATCTGGTTTCCAGGGGAAAAGAAGTAGAAAGGTAACCAAATGTCAAGTTCTGCAGGAAGGGAGAGAATTTAACCCATTGCTCATACTGCCCTAACCTCTTGGGTCAGAATCGAATGTTTAAAAAAAAAAACCCTCAACTTTTGAAATAATTCCACAGAGCCAAGCCTTCTAATAGTGACCCAGAGTCATCAAAAGCAGTTGACGTGGCCTGAGGCAGGCCCAGTGCGCACATGCTGCAGTGCACTGGAGACCACTCCGTGGACCCCGGCAGTCCAGCAGCCACGAAGGGGGAAGGCACGTGGGAAAGCAGGACTGGGGGACAGAGGCCTCATGGCATCAGCTTCACGTGCCCACCCTCAACGCTGTGATGGGGAGATGACGCCGACTTTGTGCTGAGATCAGCAGGGAAACACCAAGCATTCAGGAGGTAACTGAGTGTCTAGGCTCCACTTAAGGCTGAATCCAAAGGAGGGTAGGGTATTTTTCTGGAACCCCCTCCCCATCCTTGGCTCCTCCCTGCCTGCTGGTCACGTGGTCCATGTCAGCCCTCCACTCTTCCTCCATTGTCCAGACACCCCTCGTTGGCATCTTTCTCTGGGGTGTGGCCCCGGTGGGCCAAGTGGGCACACTGTTTCTGTCCTCAAGCTCCTTGGAAGAGCCTGAAGGTGACTCACCTCTGCTTACCACCAAAGATAAAAACACGGAAAACCTTGAGAAAAAGAGAGTCCAGGCACTCCTCCCCTCGCCAGCCCTCGGCTTTTTGCAGCCTTTTTACCCTAATACCCTGAGTCACTAGATCCGGCCTTGCTGCCACATTCCTTCATTCCCACATTCCTGTGAGAGCAGCTCATGGGTGGCCTCAACTTCAAACCTCCAGCCCAGGGATAATCACAGCCAGGTGTTGTGCCTGCATTACCAAAACCACTGCAGATGCTCACAGAGGCCAGCAGTACCCAGAGCACAGAGCCACTCTGGTCTCAAAGATACTCCGTGGCGGCTGGGGCTAGATCCTGCCAGAAGTCAGGCTTGAATCTATGGCCAGTTTGTGATATGAGGCAGGAGCAACATGGGTCCCCGGACCTTGAAGGCTGCGTCCACAACACCCCTTCTCAGAGTTGCTCTTCTTTAACATCCACGCCCTCTCCCGCGTGTGGCTGAGCTCATGTCCCTTCCCTGCCCCTCTGCTCCTTGACTGGCCTCCCTGGGCAGTTAGCAAAGACTACGATTTTGGAGCTGGGGGAAGACAGGAAGGCAGACGCCTGTCCTGATCATGGCTTCAGAGATCATGGCCGTGTGGGCCACCAAGTGGACACTGTCCAGATAACATGCAAAGAGGCATTCCACAGCATGTCTCCGCCCCTCATCTTTAGGCCCCGCCTCACGTTCATAAACAGCCTTAAATTCCAGGGTTTTTCCCTCCGGTGCTAAGTGCAGTCTGTCAGTAAGGTCACAGACATCCAGCAGGAGGAGCAACAGGGCTGCTTATGCCACAGCCCCCGACTCACCACTCTGAGCTGCCTGCAGAGCACCTGTACTCTCTAATAGTATTAGAAAGCCTGAGATGCTGTAAATAAGCCTATGATATTGCAATTCATTTCTGCATTTAAAATGTTTTTGTAAATGTGTTTGGTGCTTACAATGAAAGACAATTTTTACCCCCACCCCTAAAAAGAAGTGGAACTGATGTCCAGCCCACATAAGGCTGTTAAGGGCTCCAGAGAAATACATATAGAGTGCCTTAAAGAGATGGCCAATAAGAGTGGGGGAAGTTTTGGCACTCAAGTCAGTTTGGGGAATTTCATGCAGAACGGCCACCCAATAGCAGGGTCGCTAGATAAGTAGGGGGGGCACCTCTGGTTGTGTTCAGGTGTTTCATCTGCAGGGCGCTCTCCTGGCCGGCTGTCTGCACTACTCAACCTCAACACTAGTTGACCCTCTCGAAACTACAGCCTCGGCTGTCCAGTTGCTGCGAGAGCAGCTCATGGATGGCAGAAACAAGAAAGGCTTGAGGGAGAAGAGAAAGGGTATGGGGAGCTCAGAGCCATTATTCCCTGACTCAGAGCTATGGACACAGCTGAGTCCCACCTGGCTTCAACGGAAGGCAAGGAGAGGTCACCTGACATGCTCTTCCCAGAGCCTCACACTGCCACCATTTGGGACCTGGGCCTCTCCCTTGCCCCCCACACCATTGTCTCTTTTCTCAAGTTCCTCACCCAAGCTATTCCCTCGGTCCCTACAGGAATGTTCAGTAACATGTTCAGAATGGCTGCTTGCAAGGAAAGCAGCTTCTCTTCGATGTCAAACAGCGTCCTTACTAGAAGCATCTGCCTATGGCCTCCATTCTCACTCCCCCCAGTCAGGGCTTCCAGAAGCAGTGTGGGCTGCAAATGAACAGCACGTACCACAGCCCCCACCTGTCTAAGAACAGATTAATAAAAGTTAATCCGTTAATAAAATTTGTGTGCCACCCATGTCTTGGTTCCCATCAAACAGCAGGTAACAACCCTGTCCTTCCAAAGAGATGGCAATGTTTGACCTATTTTTCAGGGCTCTTCTGGACGGCAGCCTCTGTCTCTGGCATAGAGAAGGGCTTGGTGTCGGGGGAGCCCTGGACCCTGTCGCATGCATTCTAATCCATCAGTGGGCCCTGGCAGTGCCCAGTGGAGCCTGGGACTGGTGACCAGAGAGAGAGGTGGAGGCTGTAGGTGACGTGACTGAAAGAGGTGGCAACTGGTGGCCTGTGTGGGCACTGGGGCCTGGAGAGATGTTATGGACGGAGGAAACATGTCTTCAGCCCCTGGGTCCTGGAAGTTGTCAGAGAGAGGGAGCCCCGTGGCCAAGCTGCAAGGTGGGTGGGCAGCTGTATCCGCTTACGGTGTGGTGGGGTCCACAGGGAGCTGGGGAGTTTCCTGTCCACCTGAGGCTGGCCAAGAAGGCATTGTTGACCCTCATGAGATCACAGAGGTAGCTGCACAGGCCCCGCCCACTTCCTATAACCCTGGTTCTTACTGCCCCCATGCCAAGCCCCCAAGTGCCCTGAGAGCTGCTGGCCAGGGGTCAGGGGGCTGTGGGAGCTCAGGGCAGGCACCTCCTATGTTCCTGCAGGAGCCATCAGGACATGAAGGTCATAGGCCTCCCCTTTCCTCCTGTTCTGTTTGACCTGAAGGCCCGACCCCAGCCATGGTAGCCGCAGCCCTGACTGCCTCAAGGACTCTATCTGAAAAGATGCAGACTGGGGGTACCTACCATGCAAACCAGAGGCTGGGTATGTGGGGTCATCGGTAGAGGGACGACCCCACACACGCTTAGCTTAGGAGTGAGGCTCCTTGGCCTGAGGACAGGGGGTGCAAAAGCCCCAACTCTCGCCCCTGTTCTGCCGCTCCTCACTTCCGCTCTCTGGACCAAAAACGGCGGGCTGTCTTGACTGGAAGTTCTTAGGGTCTGTGAGCATCCTCACATTATATGTATATATGCAAAGGCCGTTTTTCTGGGGAGGGGCCACACTTCCGGCAGTGTGCCAAAAGCGTGAGAACCTCTGCTCCAAAACCCTCTGACCCAGCCCTGACAAGTTTCCAGCAATGGGGCTGCTGGCCAGTCCTGAGCATCCGGGCTTAAGGCCTGTTCTCCAAAAGGCCCTCTTGAAAAGGCTTCTCTGGTGCCTGGAGGCAATCTTCTGGCAGGCAGGAAACCCTGAGGACACCTAGGCGGCCCGTGGCCTGCAGATTGGGACGGAAGACAGGACCCCTGGGGCCACTGGAAGGGCACTGTGGGGCCCTCAGAGACCTGAGTTCCGGTCTCTTCTGCCCCTCTTTGGGCAAATCCTCTGTCTTCCCACAGGCTGTGTCTGGCTCAGTCCTTCCTGATTCCTCTTTCCTGTCCTAGGCCTTGAGTGGGTGGCAGGCCCCTTCCTTCCGGCCCTCTGTGCCCTCCCCCCTCTCTCTGGCCCTTCCCGGCTCTGCCAATCTGCGAGCCTCCCAGAAGCCTTGGCACCCTGAGTCCCTTGGGAGACCCAGGGCCAAGCAAAGAGTCCGGGCCCTGGGAGGAGCAGCCTGCAGTGAGGAGTCCCCGAACCCCTGCTAGGGGACACTCCCATGATCCCCAGGAAGAGATCAGCATAAACGCAGGTGTGGGAGCCCCTCATGGAGCCTGGGGGTGAGCAGCCTCTACGAGAGCTCCCCCCAGAAGAGTCCCTGCCCAAGAACTCGGGCCTCGAGGCAGCTCCCAGAATGCACACTCTCTATGTGGGCCATCTGAACCCCCAGTTCTCAGTGCCTGTGCTCACGTGCCTACTGCGGGACACCTTGGAGCGGCTTGAGCTGCCGGTGGCGCGGGAGCACATTGAGGTGGTGAGGCGGCCGCACAAGGCCTACGCACTGGTGCAGGTGGCCACCCACAAGGCCACCCTGGCCTCCCTCCCCTGGCGCCTGCAGATGGCCTTGGAGGAGCACCAAATCCTCAAGGAGCTGGCAGCGCGTGGGAAGGAGCTGGTGTTGGGCGAGGGCCGGGAGCCCTTAAACCGCAGAGAGGTAAGTGGGACTTGCCCCAAACAAGGCCCAAAGCTTCACCCTGCAGGAGGGGCCTAGGTGTGAATGGCCTGCGGCGGGGGATGGAGGGTGTCTTTGAGGAGTGGGGGCAAATCTGCAAACTTGGGGGCTGCTACTCAAATGATCAGGCTTGAGGAGGTACTGCCAGCTTCCACACACAGGGACACTGGCCCTTGCAGTGTGACTCCAGCTCAGATGCTTGCGTGAAGAAAGGCCAAAGGGTGGCCTCCTCCTTGAGTCCTTTTACACTTCAGCCTCCGGGCCTGGGAGGCCACAGGATACGCAGGGGTCCTGACTTCTCCTTGGCCCCCCTCGTTTGCTCAGTTGACAGACATGCCCACTGTGTGCCAGGAGGAAGGCAGGTTACAGGCCCAGGTCCTGCCCTCCGGGAGCCCTGTGTCGGTGAGCAGAGCCAATACAGCTGCCCACAGAGCTGTGAGGTGGCTGTGCTCGCAACTATGGAAGGACGGAAAGGGTTCACACTGCTCTCTGGGGACAAATTCACAGGGGAAGTGAAACCCCAGCTGGCACTTAGGGAGTTGGACAGGCAGTCGGGGCAAGGACATTCCAGGCAAGGGACACAGGTCATGCAAAAGAACCCTGGGGGTGAAGAGGAATGCTGCACGTGCAGAAGGGCAAGCCATTTCTTGTCATTGGAGCTCAGGATGAAGGCTGTAGCGGGAACTGAGGAAGGAGCTAGACCAGAGGGTGGGGACCAGGTCACCAAGGCTGTAGACCAAGGCAGAGCAGAGCTGAGAGGCTGGCTTTACTGGGGATGGGAAGTTAGGGCAGGTCACTCCGTGAGTCAGACGATCTTGGTTTTTCTTCTTTCGGGGTGAAAACCCATGGTGTTTAAACTGTTGCAGAACTAAACAGTTCTGTGACTCGTGTGCCTGATGTCATGTTTGTGTGACAGTTTTCCCATTTCTAAGACTGACAAATTTGTCTTCTCTGTGGAGCTGCAGGGCTGGTGGGAATGTGCCCCAGCCCACACTCGAAGGGCTGTAAGGGGCAGTGACAATCTGACCAGCACGTAGGGTCAGTGAGGAGGGCGGCTGGGAAGGGGGAAGCCTGGAGGCGGGGAGACCAGTGAGGGGCTGGCTGGGGAGGCCCAGGCTGGGAAGTGGCCGTGAGGAGGCTCATGGCCGGAGACCTCAAGCGGGGCAGAAACCACAGAAGGGGACTCAGGAAGGGCAAAGGAAAGTTGAGATTCGGGGGTACTTTTCAATAGTCTGGACAGTGGTGGGCTAAGGTTCCAGAGAGATCAGGAAGGGGATGGGGGCTCTGGGAGCCCCTCTCAATTCAGAGACCTGCAGCTTTGTCACAGGGGACTCAGGGTGCTAAGATACCTCCTGGAATGATCTGGTCCTGAGCCTTGCAGGCCTATCTGCAACCCAAGTGGGAAGAGATTGGCCCACAGGTGTCCCAGCCTCAGGAAGCAGAAACCTCTTCTTACCTACGAGGCACCCCACAACTCACCTAGGAAGAGAGCCCAGCCCTCAGGGGAAGGAGCAGTTGGCTGGTCCGCACCCTTGATCCAGCAGTTTCTCACACTGGTTGCAGGAGGGTGGGCAGAATTGGGCCCCTCAGCCTAGGAGCAGGTATCAGGATGCCTGTGGGGGTTGGACCCCAGACAGGGGTGCAGCTGGGGGTTCTCGCAGTCTGTGTCAAGGTTACGGGTCCCAACTTCTGCCTGGACCCACATACCCTGCTTTTGATCCCCACCCCAGCAGGAGGAGGACAGTGGCCTGAGTCCAGGTCCAAGCCCCAGCCCCAGCCCCAGCCCCAGCCCGGGCTCCGACCTCCCAATGCCTGCCTGGCCTACAGCCACGTTGCCCAAGCGGCCCCGGGCCCAGCAGCAGCAGAGCTGCCATGGCCGGCCCAGCGGCGTGTGCTCCGACAGCGCCATCATGCACCAGGAGATCCTGGGCCAGGAGCAGCTCTTCCAGGGCGCCTTCCTGGGCAGTGAGACACGCAACATGGAGTTCAAGCGGGGCGGCGGCGAGTACCTGAACCTGACCTTCAAGCACCACGTGCGGCGCTACGTGTGCGCCTTCCTCAATAGCGAGGGCGGCAGCCTGCTCGTGGGCGTGGAGGACAGCGGCCTGGTGCAGGGCGTCCGCTGCAGCCACCGCGATGAGGACCGCACACGCCTGCTGGTGGACTCCATCCTGCAGGGCTTCAAGCCCCAGGTCTTTCCTGACGCCTACACCCTCACCTTCATCCCTGTGGTCAGCACCTCCACCTCCAGTGTGCCCCTCAAGGTGAGCCTGCGGCACGGGAAGGCTTCTGGGTCTGTTTTGTCATCTGTCATCACTCGACAAGACGATGGCCCATGCTACTCTGTCGAGTGTGCCGGGGCAGAGAGCGGTGGAGCAGGGCACAGAGGACAGCCCCTGCGCCAGCCCCACCGAGCTGCCCTACAGAGCCAGAGAGCAATGAGGAGTGGTCTGAGTGGGGTTGGGGGCCGCCAACTGTCAGGTGCAGCACCCGCCAGAGCTGCTGTCGCCCTTACCAAGGTGATCCGCCTGACCGTGCACGCCCCCAAGGCCCAGGGCGAGCCGCAGCTCTACCAGACAGACCAGGGGGAGGTGTTCCTGCGGCGCGAGGGGAGCATCCAGGGCCCGCTGTCGGCCAGCGCCATCCAAGAGTGGTGCAGGCAGGTAAGGAAGCCAAGGGGGCAGGTGCGGTGGGGCCAAGCTGACCCCAAGCCCCTTTGGCCACTCACCGAGCAGTCCTGGGCAAGCCCTCGTGTTCCCCTGGGTCCTGCATCACCCCATGAATGCATGGGAGGGGTGGAATTAAAATTACCCCACTAACATCCCCCACTCCACTGTTCAGTGGCTGGTGGGGAGAGGCCCAAGCGCTCTCCTCTTAAAAATCTGTGAGGTGTGATGTCTGTAATAGCCCCCTCGGGCAGTTAAGGCATTCAATCCCGAGTGGCTGAGGAAGCCGGGAGATCTGAATGTTGAGAAGTCGCCAGAAAACCCCAAGGACTATGTAGTGCATTTTAGGGGAGGCCCTAAAGAAAGGAGGCAGGGGTGCAGGAACAGTCCCACGGAAAAGTCTTTCCAAGAGGGGAGTATCGGGTGGTGGAAAAGCAGAGGACGGCCGGGGGTTGGGGGCTGGCCAGCCTGTGCCTGCCCCAGCACGAGGAGGCTGCAGAGAACGGCTCCACCGCAAGGCCTGGCGCACTGGCAGCCTCTCTCTAGACCCCCAGGGCTGACGTGGTCACGGGGGCAACATGGCCGAGGGACCTGGTCCCCACCTAGCTGAGAGGGCCCCCGGGCTCCCTGGGCCTTGTCATTGGAGCTCAGGATGAAGGGCCCCGCGTGGCTTCAACCCTGAGCAGACCCTGGTCTGTGTAGCTAAGAAATTGCTCTCAGCGCTATCATCTCCAAGGAACCTTGCTTTCAATAAGGACTCGTAAAACCTCAGTTCAACCCCAGGCGGGAGGGTGCGCTGGCCTGAGATGATTTCGGTTCAGCCATCTGCTTCCACAACGTCCTCAGAAGTGGACGGCGGAGCTGGGCAAGCTGGAGGAGAAGGTGAAGGCGCTGACGGCGGAGAAGGAGCAGCTCCAGCAGCAGCTGCAGCGGCACTGGCCCGTGTCCTGCACCTGCTGCGTCCTGTGAGGGCTCCCGCAAGCCGGCAGGACTGGCTCCGCGGGGGGATGCAGGGATTTCCCTAAGTCTTGCCAATAAAACCCATCCAGGCCACTCGGAGCTCCTTCAACACTGCACCTCAGCTGGGCCCCGCGTGGCTTCAACCCTGAGCAGACCCTGGTCTGTGTAGCTAAGAAATTGCTCTCAGCGCTATCATCTCCAAGGAACCTTGCTTTCAATAAGGACTCGTAAAACCTTGGCCTGAGTTACCCTACAGCTGAGCTATAGGGACTGTCCCTCTCCCTAAAATGCTCATTTGGCCCAGGCTGGGGTCTGTGACTGCAGTTGGCGAGACAGTGCCAGAAAGGACACGTCATCTTGGAGCCCCTTGCAGATGGCGAGACATATTTGTTGACTGTGGTTACAGGGCAAACAGGCCATCCTGCAGCCCCCACCCCGGACTTGCCAGAACCTGTGGCTGTCTAAGCTTCTGAATAAATTACGTGTGCCTGGGGACATTTGGTCAGCTGATTGGATGCTGCCGGGTTGTGAGTGCCATGCCCAGCCCACCAGCCCTGGGCTCCTACCACACAGGGCTGTTGGGGGAAGGACAGACAGTCAGGCTGCAGTGCAGCTCTGTCTTAAAGACCTGGTGCCATAGGGCAGAGTGCTATACCTCTGCTTCAGCTGCTTCACCTAAGACAATGACAATGGGCAGAGGGCAGGGGCATTTGTCATCTGTGCTGGCTATGACACACAGCAGCACCTGCACAGGAAGGGTCTGACTCCCATTCCAACCCCTCTCCTGCCACTGGAGAGGATTTCTGCTCTGGCCACCTCCCCTGCTATCTCAACCAGCCAAGCCAGGCACTGGAAAGCCAGTCTGACCTTGCTGTGCCTGCATCCAGAGCCTTCCAAGCTCCCCACCTCATCAAAAGCAAAGCCTGACAAGGGCCCACACAGATCTCCACCACCAGACCTTAACCTCTTCTGCCCCTTGCACAAGCCATTCCAGCTACACGGACCAGCTTGTCTCATTTGCACGCCTGCCTCTGGGCCTTTGCACTGGCCGCTACCCCTGCCTGGAACACTCCTACCAGATAGCTGCATGGCTCCAGTTCCTCTCCTCTCTACCTTCAACTCCATGCTCAACTCTCCTCCTGCCCTTTTTTAAATCACACCACCTCCCAGTGGGGCCATTCCTCCCTTTCCTGCTTCCATCTTTTTTCTCTGCAGGACGGCCACACTGTGTAGATTTGGTGTTTCCCCCGCTAAAATACATGCCGTGAGGGTCAGGGATTTTGGTATGGCTCCATGTGGTAGATACCCAATATCTGCTGATGAAACAATCAAGGATACTCCTAAATTTTGGGTGTGAGCCACCAGAAATGCATTTAACCTTGCCAAACGGGGCATTTCACAGGACTGGGGTACCATAGAACACATTTCATTCGATTCTCTAAAACTTCCTTGGTCTAGGGGCCCTTGGCCACAACCATAGAGTAGAAGACAAGAATAGCTTTGGGACCCCAGCCCTTCCATTCACCAGCCAGGTGACATCTCCTAACCAGTCAAACTGCTCTGAGGGCAGGCGTGGTGGCTCACGCCTATAATCCTAACACTCTGGGAGGCCGAGGCGGGCAGATTGCTTTAGCTCAGGAGTTAAGACCAGCCTGAGCAGAGACCACTGTCTCTACTAAAAATAGAAAAATTAGCTGGGCATCATGGTGCACACCTGTAGTCCCAGCTACTTAGGAGGCTGAGGCAGGAGGATCACTTGAGCCCAGGAGTTTGAGGTTGCTGTAAGCTATAATGACACCAATGCATTCTAACCGGGGCAACAGAGCAAGACTCTGTCTCAAAAAAAGAAAAACAAAACTGCTCTGAGATCTGGTTTTCCCATTTAGCCAACAGGATACAACCCCTGCCTTGGCTACCATTCATGCTGGTCACAGGGACCAAATATGATAATGGGTGCATGTATTGGGACAGGTTACCAAACTCCTGTTACCCACCCACTGAGCTGCCCCAGGGTCACCAAGGCCACTTGAGAACTACACAAATAAAGAATGCATTACTTAAGAAGTCAGGAGAGGCATTTGTGAGCACTTTCCATGTGCCAGGCCCAATGCTAGATGCCAGTCCAGGCCTCACAGTCCTTGGAAATGCTTTTATTGAGAAACGGGTTTCTATAAAAATAGTAGTCAGGCTTCAGTTCAGCTGCTACAGACTGCTAAGAACCTGCCCAGATCCCCTAGATTGAAGGATGTTTACTCTAAGGACACGGAGGCACGTTGCTGGGTTTCCTCCCCAAGAGGGAGATGCCTCCGGGCACTGGCCAGTAAACCCCGGGAATGGAGGGCTACCCTCCTCTGCGGTCCAGCCCTGGCCCCCATCCCTACTATAGCCCTGTCTGCCATAGCCAGGGCTGGTGGGGCATTGCAAGCCCTAGAGAGCCATTTGGGGTCGCTTCTCTCAGAAGGATTATGCAAGTGGCCAGCACGTGATAGTTGGACAGTGAGGCCATATGAAAGGCAGGGGCAGGAATGTGACCACCGGGAGGCTTTGCCAAGCTACCGCACATCTGAGTCCCCATGTTGTGGGAACGCTTACTGCCACCAGTGGGCATGTCAGACCCTCAGTTTGGGGACTTTTTTTTTTTTAAATGAAGACAGACCACCAGGTAGGAAAGGAAGTCAGAATTATGTTCAATCAGCTACATGCAAAGTACCAAGGCAAGTATGAAGATCACTGTGTAAGTGAAGATATTTTGTCTCCGAGAAAGAGAGGCAAAGGCGGCTTACTGTTGGTCAGGAGGCAGGGACACCGGCTTCTGGGCCTCAGGGTGGTGGTGGGCCTTGGACCAGTGAGTGGAAGGGTAAGTGAGAGCCCAGTTCTTTTCTGGATCTCTCTGATGTAGGGCTGGGCCACATGGTGAAAGAAGGAAACATTTCCCCCCTCCTCCCAGTTCTCAAATGTCAGTGAGGAGTAAAGGCTGTTAGCACTGATGAGCACTCAGGCCTGAGCCCCTGCCTCCCAGAGTCTGCGGAGGAGCCCGCTCATCCCTAAGCAGGTGTGCTCAGAGGCCAGAGGGTGTCCCCAACACCCTGCGATGTCACTGTGGAGGCCAAACCACTCAGGACAGTGACGTTCAGCTGCTGGGCCTGCACTCGGGTGAGGAAGAGCCGGGGCACAAAGCAGTCTTTGTCGGCCACCCCCGGCTGTGTATGTGGAGTGCCCGAGTCCAGTGACCTGCAGAGGAAAAGACCTTCCTAAATAACATGTGTTCATTCCTGCCCCTTTCTCAACAGCAAGCGGCATACTCAGCACTTGTGCGTCTTTTAATTGCTCTCTTCGTATGTTGAGAACCTGTATTTGAAGGCTTTTTGGAAAATTCTGGTTCCTATTAAAAGCAGGGCTCATTTCTTAGTTTGCAAACAAATTATCAGGTTGTTCACTCACCTGAGGCTGCTCGCCTGGAGTGCGGCATGCCCCCGCACGGCACTAACGCATTTCCCATCCGGCCGGCGACACAGGGAATGGAAAACAAAGCATGTCTCTTGTTCTGCGTTATTTATTTCTTAAGTTAGAGTATACACTGAGTCCAGCGAGAATATAGTACGCACACGGCTGTGCCTATTGTTAATGTCACATTAAGAAAATAGCTTTTATATTGCATTTCGACTGCAGTAATAACACCATCCAGAAAGAAAAAAGTACCCTCGAGTCAAAGCTGTCTGTATCTGAGAGGGTGTTAGAGGCAGTTTCCCCAAAAGACTCTTTGTTCTTTTCAAAGTGACCCCTTGATGCAAGGAGTGTTTCCCAGCCCCAGGAATGGAAGCGCGGCCAGAGGCAGGGAGATTTTAAGATCACACTTGACAGAGAGACTTCTTGCTATTTCATGTGACACCAAACTGACCATCCATTTGGATGACGAGGACCCGCCAAAAGTTGGCACTGAGAGTCCCCACAACTCAGGGCAGGAGGGAGAGTCTGTCTCTGGCTTCACTGCTTCTTAGTGGTGAGGAGCCCTCAGGTTCCCAGCACCAAGCATGGGAAGTACGAGCTAAAGTTATCCTCCTGTGCTCATCCGGTCCCCGTGGCACACTTTGTAACGGTCTAGGCGTCCCAGGGAAAGCAACAGGCAGTGACGCGAGGTAGCTGGGGAAACAGGGTGATCGACGGGGCACTCGACCAGCCCCAACCACCCTCGGTTCCCGTCCGGACGTTCCGCTTCTCGTCTCAGAAACTCAAGAACTGCAAAGGAGACTTGCACAGCAGGCAGCACACCACGGAGAAGGAGCCAATACACATGATGGGACATGCAAGTGACAAAGTTTCCCAAAACCTTTCCCCTATAATAAAATAATCTTAGTAAAAACATAATTTAAAGGAAGTGTCAAAAGCCGAGTGTAAAATCAAAGCTGTAAACGCTACCGAAGTTTGAAGGCTCTCTTGAAGCATCATCCCTGTTTAAAAAAAAAACATTTTAGCAATTATAAGATGCATGTTAAAAGTAAAAAAGTCAGAATTTATAGTCAGCGGCCATGGGAAACTATGCCTGTTTTTCATGGCAGAACAGGACCCTAATAAGAATAATTAAAAGCTAAATTTGTAATTCCTACAGAACCATACTTTTTCAAGATCTCACATATCAACTTCTACATTTGTCCTAATATAAGCATTCTTTTCCCACAGCACCCAGCCTCTTAAAAGTGCCACTGACAAGCAATTCTCCACTGGTGAGGCAGTCAGAAGTCCCATATAATTGACCCAGTATCTACTTCCTATACTGTGAAAGTTTCCTTTTATATCAGTTTCTTACGCTGTCAAACAGCCTACAGCAAACTGTGTGGTCAGGAGATAATGAGTCCATCTGCGTTAAATGCTTACCTGGCCTGGAGTGAGTAACGAGGCCTTCCTGCTGACCCTCACCCACTCCCCACGCCCGCCTGCCTATTCAAGGTTATCACAGGTCAGGTGGCCCCCACGCCAGGGCAGAGGGGAAGCGGTCGTGATCATTAGATCAGACCAGCACCAGAGGCCCGCGGCGGTGAGCGTAGGGCACACAGGATGCGGGGAGGTCCCCCCGCCCATTCTGCTGCTTGTCTCACCTATGCCTGGGGGTCTGTGGGACCCCCGCAGTGGGACCGCACCCATATCCCTGGTTCTCCTTCCAGACCCCACAGACTCCAGCACCCCCACTCGCTTCTGATGCTCTCGCCAGCAGAGTCCGTACTTCTGCCGACCCAGTCCACTCAGTTATCTTACGGGGCTTTTATGATTCGTGGCAGTGCCCATAGTCAGTGCACTCTGTAAACTGACAAACCCTGTTACTGTAAAGCCAAACGTTGAAAGTGTTCAATGATCGTTCGGATTTTGAAGGATTTCCAGCATAAGCAGCAATCAATACAAAACTGTTTCACAAGCAGTATTAAAGTACTTTTTGATGAAAGCTTGAAAGCAAAAATGAAAAATGCCGCATTGTCATACCCATCACCTCTTTCAAGATCTCTAAGTTTACAGCTACAGGAAACAACAGGGTCTAAGAGCCCAGTTCCCCCAGAACTGGTCAGATGGGCACCTGAATACAGCCATCAGTAACGACGCAACTGCCCAGTGACCGGTGTTCCCCTGAAGCCCCCAAAGTGGGGCGGGCAGGCGTGCTGTAACTCGGAGGAGGGCTTGTCCGCTTGATACCCACAGACCTCACCACTTTCGTTCTCTGGCAGATAAATTTCGGCACTAACCTTACATGGTATTCCTGTAATCCTAAGTGTGTTATTTTTTTTAAACTAAATCTTAAAAATATCACTTACGTTACAAGATCAGTCATTATTTATTGATGGAAACTTCAACTCAGTGATTTCCGAGTCAGGAGAGCTGCTTCCACTTCTGTCACTATAGGTGTCCCTGTAGAATTCAGATGGTTCATTCATCATCTCCCATCGAAAACTCACTTTACTTCCCTGTTTCTGCAGCCACCATTACTACAGGGACACTTGTCTGCGCACAGCAGAGATCAGAAAGGCTCTTTGCTGCATAATCTATTCAGCAGGAAGCTATGGAGGGATTTTCTTCTTCTAGTTACAAGATATACATTCCATTTACACTTCAGTCGTGATGCCCTAAACCACCACCTCAGAGTAACTGGTTTCAGATACAGGGAGCAATGGGTAAAAACCCACCCCGTGAGGAGCCAGATTTCCCCTTAACATGGACCAACAGGTCCTTCGCCAGCACCACTGGCGCTCGGAAGCTGCAGAGGGGGACCTGGCTAGCGCGCTGGGAAGCAGCCTGAGGAAACACGGAGAAAGGACAGGAAGCTTTTGGGTAGACATGAGAAGGAGCACGTGACACTCCATCCAAGGACACCCAGCCCAGGCACCAGGCTTTTTCTTATGACTGACTGTGACACCTCGCTGCAATGCACCAGTGACCCCCTAAAGGACTAGGAGTCGATCCGTGAAGCAAAGAGTGCACCCACCTGGGTGAGAGCCGGCAGCCTTTCTGGAGGTAATGCGGGAGTCGCCCCACAGACGCCAGGAGGAGACCAAAGTATGGTGGGGAGGGCTTGATGGGTCTGGACAGGAACTCAGGGTGGTACTGAACCCCAACAAAAAAGGGATGATCTGCAAGAGAAATTCAAAAGAAACAGCTTCATTATGCATGTTATGCATAAAATGTAAAGGATGAGGGGGAAAAATCTTATTAACTGCTTTACATTTCCACAGACCCTGAAACTGTTTTGAAAATGACTTCTTCATTTGAATCCAGGTGAAGGTAACCCCAAAGCACAAGCAATCGGATGCCCTTTCCCCAGCACTGCTGCCCCCTTCCAGCTGAAGGAGCCTCCTCTCCAGGGTCCTGCCTGAAAGAGCCCCTGGCCCCTGACTCCTCCTGACTGGGCTGGGCAGTTCATGTGAGAGCCGAGGGAGCTGTAGTACCAAGTCCAGACTCTCGTTTTGGAGGAGGAACTGTGGCCAGAAGTTAAACGGCTGCCCAAGGAAGGCCAGGCACAAGGATGAACTCCACAGGGTTCCAGATCCTCGTTCACCGAGACCCTTTCCCTCATGCGACAGCACTGCTTCCTAATTGTTAAGTCAGGAATGATAAGATATATTTTTATATTTTCCCACATGCAAACAAAACCCCACTAAGTTTTCCATTAAATAGAAATGCCCAAGTAATCACCTTCCAACTCCACAATTTCCATTCTTTCTCCTTCAACATCTTGGCCAACAAACTTCAAGCCTTGCTCTTCCAAACAGTTTTTCAAGACTGGATTTACCTGTTGAAGCATGAAAAGTAATTTTGCTGGCTTCCCAGCTTACTGTCTTTCCCAGTAACAGGAAGAAGCAAGTTCAAGTCCTCACCTCGAATCTGTGGCGGTGCCTCTCTTCCAAGTAGTCTGGGTCTCCATAGAGTTTCCCTGGCAAACAAACATGCTGGGTGTGAAGAACTAAATTTCACAGAATGACTGAGTCACAGCCCTGTTCTGCTTCCCAGTTTACTTTTCATCACCAACGCGACCAGGCCTTTTTGAGGCTAGCTCCAAGATTCCGCCATAGTTACCTGCTCTTAACAGCACAATTTCTACTAATTCTTGGGCTTTTGACCACACTAAGGAAAACTAACAGAAACAGACGTTCACCCCCACCCTCAAAACATCTGACTGCTGAGTACGAGCACTTCGCTGCTGGAAACTGCTTGGAAAACACATCAGGATGTCGCCCAGTCTAGGCCCTGAGAATAACGTGAGGAAGGGGACACGTTAGGAGCTACACAGATGACCTCTGATGACCGTGCAGTTCAAATCACAGGCATCACCGGTCGTTAGCACCTGGTGGCTGCAGGTGAACAGGCACTGCCTTTGCAAATGGGCTCCTGTACTGACTCGTTCACGGTCACCTAATGATATCCCCCAATCCACAGAACATTAGGGTTAAAAAGCCCCGAAGATCCCCCACTCAAGTGAGTCTCAAACTATGCTGCTATGGAACCTCCAGACAGACACCAGGCTGCCTCTGCTAACACAGTAAAGGCGGAATTTTCCCAGTGGGCAGGAAAGAAAAAAAAAATGCATCTAACAGAATAATTTTGATAAATATTTTCCTCCCCAAATTTCCCTAAGTCTTTAGCACCTACTACGACTTTGTTAGAATAAAATCTTTTTAGGCTGACTCATATGAAGTGGCCTTTTTTTTATGGGACAAAATGGTCAAATTCTGAGCAATTTCATACAGTTGACTTAAAAGCCAGCCTGGCTCCTCAGAGCCACAGCACCACCCTAAGACACATGTCCTGGACATGCCGAGCTGAAGGCTGGGCCAGTGCGGGGCAGCTCTTACTCATGACCGAGTTCTTGGTCTGGAACAGGGTTCTCCTCTTGCCCAGCCGCATGGTTCCGCCCATCTGCCCAGGATTGTGTTCTGGCATGTCTATAACCTGGAGATGTTCGGGAAACACACATGAACTACAAAACTCTGCTCATGTTAGGAGACAGACCACCTTCACCGAATGGAATGAGACTATGAAGGTTCTCATTTTGTAACGGGGGAAACTGCCTCCCAGTGCTCATTTTTAAACCTTTATTGCACAGAGGTTCAAGCAGCTGTCCCTCCTTAGATTATTCCTGCTCCAGCACTCTGGCTAAGAGCGACTGATACAGCAGCACGGATGTAAGACTAGATACGTTACAACATGCCTGTCTCCCCTGCCAGCCTGGTGAGCTGCTCAAAGGCAGGGGAGGCAGGGTGGGCACCAGCAGGAGCTTAGCAAGTGTCTGTGCAACAGGTGGGCCCCAGCGCCCAGCAGGGACAGTGCAGCTCACCTCTCAGCCCAGTGCCCCGAGTGCCTTCCGACCTCCAGGGCTTTCTCTGTGTCCTGCTCTCCCTAACCCCAAAGCCCCACACTTTGAAACCTTTGTTCACCCCCTCGAGAGGTCTTCGTATTAGCAAAGTTCAATTTCAGGTCAGCAAACACACGGATGCTGCCCAAGTGCTGCTGAGCTCAAGAGCTGTGTCTACCTCATTTAGCGCAGCATCCTCAGTGACAGGAGCAGCCCTAGCACGCAGCAGGTGCTCAACACTGTTGAACGCTGAAAAAAATATGTGCCCTTTACCTGCCTGTCACCCCTGAGCTGGGGATTCAAACAGGAATAAAGGCATGGCCCCTCCTCCGTGAGCCTTAACAATATAGTGGGCTGGGCAGTGCCACGTGCCCTTGGAACGAGATCTAACACGAGGTACGCTGGCCTAAAAAGGCTTTAATGCTGTTAAACCAATCAGTACGAGATCCCAGCGGTTCCCCAATTAATAAGCCTGTCTTCCGGGACTGTGGTTGGGGATTACATGAATTAGTATGTATAAGGTGGTGAGAACAGCAGCTGGCACAGAATACGTACCTACATAAGTGTTTTGTATTAGTATTATCTACACGGTGCTCCCGGGAGCTGAGGGGAGCAGGGATGGAGAAATATTTTAATCAAGAACCCCCTCTGGTCGGCTGGACTGGCACCTATCTTTAAAACTTTCTATGGTAAATTGGAAAGATTAATGAGGAATTCCATAATGAAAAAATAAAAGGTTTTCCTGTGCGGTAGGTCTGAAAGCCCAAGAGCTCAGGATGGTCTGGAATGGACCCAAGTGGTCTCTCTTCCTGTCTCTAAGTATCAGTCACGTCCATGAATGCCCCTTATACATCCTTCTAAGCCCTGTGGAGCTGCCAACGCTTGACTCACCACGGGATGACTGGTCTTGGGGTCAAACTCTGTAGAATTAGCATCTGAAAAATCAAAATACTTGTGTTACAAAAATGGTTACAAACAAAAGTGATTATTTATTAGTTTCTTTGCTAAGCTCTAAATCACAATTTTCCTAAGTTTAGGATCAATGATTGGAACAAAACCCAGAGACAGAAGTTTTAAGACATAAAACCCTCAACACACAAACACAGGTGAATTTTTTCCATTAAATCTATAACTCTCTAGGAAGTCAAGCTGTACAAAATGGGGAGATCAAAACCATTGGCATAACCTAAAAATTTTTATTTAGATAATGCATCTTTACAACAATTTTTATATTATCGTCTTTTTTCCCCACCCCACCTCCCTCCCATTGTCATCTTAATGTATGTTTTCACTTTTGTTGCAGACTCCTCTTTCACTCCAACATGAGCAAGTACTATTTCTTCTACATTTCTTTCCTCCTCAGGATCTAATACGCTGCCCCATTCAACTGCCTCACTCAGTAGCTAAATCAGAAATTAACTGGTTTCAACTGAAATAACCTTTCTGCCCTTTATTGAATGTACCATCTAACCATAAGCAAACCCACCAAAGGCAAAGGACCTAGTTCCTGACGCTGCACCCAGCTCTTTCTGTGTCAATGCTACGTATTTTCCCCTCCTGAGCCTGAACCAGGGTCTGGTCTCCACTGCAGGGTAAGCTCATCACCAGGGCACCCACCCATCTGGGACCCTGACCAGGAGGAGGGGCTGAGCTGTGAAAGGGTCCAGGGAGCCTGGAAAGCCAGCTGAGGTGGCAGGTGATGAGACACTGCCTGCCAGGACTCAGACGCCAGAACTAAAGGGCATGGTGCCTGCCAAACAGCACCCCGCCCCCCACCACCGTAGGGTTACTGGGAAGAAGCCTCTCAGCAAAAAGGTGAAATAAATCCTAGCCCTAACCTGGCCACTGAAGAATCACTCCTGCTTTGTAAAATCAGACTGCTTCTGCATTCCTTCAGGTTGCACTGTTTATTTTTCATAGAACTTACGAGGTCTTTCTGAAGATCTAGTATCTGTCAGCTGGGCCACAGAATAGATGCGCTGTGGCAGACTATTCCATCGGTGGCCCCAGCAAACCACACGCCCAGTATTCACGCCGGTGCGTGCTCCCCTCCCCTCCTAACGCTGGGCTTGGTCGTGTGATTTGGCCAGTGCACATTAGCAAGCTTGATGAGTGCTTGCACAGTGGGCCTGTCGTTTTGGAAGCCAGTCGGTCGTCATGTGTGAGGGAGCCTGGGCTGAATTAATGAACGATGAGCCACCACGTGGAGGAACCACTTCCACATCCCTACCAGGCCAAGCACACAGATGAACACAAGGCAGGAGTAAGTGATCTCAGATTCGATACCACATGGGGCAAAACCACCTAGGTAAGTGGATCCATGGAATACTGGGAAATGATAACTCACTGTTGCTGGAAACCACTGAGTTTCAGGGTGATCTGTTGCACAGTAATACACAGTTAGCATTTCCTATTTGTCAGGCACTGCCAGGGACAGTTTGCATGCATCATTTAATTCTTACAACCACGTGAAGTTGGTACTATTATTACTCCCATCTTACAGAAGAAACACAGGCCCAGAAAGGCTAAGTAATTTGCTTAAAGTCACCTTTAAATGATAAAGTCAGAATTTGAGCCCAGGTCTGATAGCTCCAGAGCCCAAGTTCACAACAACTACACAAGCCTCTCTTAGGCCAGGAACTTCTTGCTGGGCACCAGCTCCAGATGGCAGCCACGGTGATCAAAGTGAGACCATCTCAAGAACAGGAAATGCAGGGGCAGGAGGCCAAAGGACAGTTTGCTCAGCTGTGCCCGCCCCTCTGTGTGGAGGAGCCGTGCTGCACCTCAGGAAGCCAGGCAGCCTCTCTCCTGCACGCTGCGAGGTGCCGAGAGCCCAGGCCCGCCGTTCTCCACAGCTCCCAGTAACCCACGACGCAACGGGCTTCACGCCCCGCCAGGAAACGCAGGAGCAGGAATTAAACAGTTTCTTAACACACACTTACCTGTCCACCCCAGCACATTTCTTGAGAATTCAACCACTGCCAACTGCATTCCTAGGCACACACCTTCCAGGTGGAGGGAAAAACAAACAAAGCTCCACTGAAAACGCAGCTCCTACATTTCCCACCAGCCCGCCATGGAGTCCGTGTCCTGCTTGTTCACAGAATTCTCATCACAAACTCCTAATTCCCTGCTATAAACAAGCACCCCCTGCTGTTATGCTTTACCTGTAGTAGCTTTCAAAAAACTGGGTCTAAGGTACACAGAGATTCCAAGTTTTACAACCTTATCCGATTTTAGAAATAAGCGATATTCCATTCAGTACTTTAAAATTCAAGTTTTCTTATCCTAAGTTCTCATTTACAATTATCAAGCTGAAAATTACTAAAACATAGAGCACCAGGAGGCATGAGAATCACTTCGTCCAGTTACAGTCGGCTGTTGTGCCAGGTGAGGAGGACGTACAACTCAACCTCGCGCGTACTACGAACAACTGGGTTCGTTAAGTGGACAGGACTTCCGAATTGATAGTTCACTCTCAGAATTCCATGACATCTGCATGTAGCTCACAGGCATGACTTTCCACTTTAAAAGTGTGAATTTCTCCCGGAGAGAACCAAAACGGCTTCTTTCTACCTGAGCTGCACGTTTCAATAACCTCCCTGCTCTATTTATAGGCTCCCGCGTGGCACCTTTTCTTCTCTTTCCTACTCCGAGTGAAGAGTGTGCGGCACAGCTCCTTACCCAAAAAAGGCTTTTTCTGTTTCCGAGCCCAGGCGATTGCTTGGATTTTTCCTTCCGTTCCTCGAACACCAAATCCTCCTGGAACCAGCACACCGCTGCACAAGAGAACACAGCACAAGGCTACTCCCTTTTTCATCAGTCCAGCTTGCAGCAACCACCTAAGGAGGTGCCCCAGGACACCGACGCCATGACGTTACTCCATCTATTCTGCTAGTGGGACCATGCTGTGTTCAAGACCATCAATGAGCTGTATGTAAACCTTGAACTTAGAAAGTGCAAACCTAACCATCGACTTTTCTTAGTAAGATAAGAAAATGCGTATTGCAAGTGAAAAACAAGACAGTATGCAAAATTGTATTACTTCTACAGCACTTGTCCCAGACACCGAGTTGCTCATGTTCTTTAACATATATTATTTATTTTACCTCTTGGCTTCAAGTGCTCCCCCGAGTAGGAAGGGGGCCTTTCTCCACCGGCTCGGTGTGGCTTGGTGTGCCACAGTGACCGAGAGTCTCAGCAGTCGTACAGCTCTGTACCACTCAATTATTCCAGCGAACCAGAAATCCTTGCTGATTTTTTACTATTAGATATTTTTTCCTTTTTTAAAATTTTTTCTGCTGAACATTCCAGGGGGATTTAGGAATCTTTCTAAAACAATTTATGAGACTCTACTGATGGGTACTCATCACATGTTCTGAATGAAAAATTCTTTAAATAAGCCTCATCAATAGATGCCTACAATAAGCAGCATCGAAAAAATAGGTTTTCTTCAGATCCAATGATACTGGTAAGCTGCATTTTTATAAGGCGTAAATCATACGGTGTGTAGTCTTTTTAATAATTAAGAGATATTTTAACAAGTACGTTCCTTACTACTAGAGAACATGAAAGCACAGGACTTCATTAAAACAAACCAAAGCCCCCGGAAGCTAAAGACAGAAGCGCTACTCACTGAGCACTGCAGAGCTTCTGCCAAGCCTCGTGGTAGCGCACGGGCTCTTCCTGCGCGGTGCCTGGCTCCAAGTCCGTCGAATCTATGTACTGGGCGTTGTTCAGACAGGGGAGGAGAGAAACAGGCTCGTGACTCCAGACTGCACTTTCATAAGTTTTCAATAATACCATCGATGTTCCATCTTTCTTAATGTTGGCTTTAAAGTGGTCATCTGAATATACAGCAGTTTTCTTCAAAGTCCTCTAACTCCCCATCCCCGCTCTCTCCGCTCTACACCTGGTCTGTTTAGGATCTGGCCTCAGCCAAGCCAAGCCACCGGAGCAGACTCTGAAGAGTTCTCTGTTCAAGTGACACTCTTCCCAGCCCGTCTCCCATCTGTTTTTTTTTTTTCCTTCATTTTTCCTACTGCATTTAAGTACAATTTACATACGATAAAATGCAAGCATTTTAAGCTCAGGGCAAGATCCAGGCATGATCCCTGGTCACGGGAATTGTGACGGGGCTGTCGCCGGCCTATCTCCAAACAGCCTCCGATTCACGGTCTCCATCCACTGCGTTCCCGACTGCTCCGCATCCCCAGGCCCTCGGACATGCTCTGCCTGTTTTCTGTCAGGAACGCCCTTCCCTCTGCCTTCTCCATCTCCCAGCCTACCCTGAGGCCCCTCCTGGAGGCAGTCTGCCCTCCTTACGCGTCTACCAAGGCAGGCTCGTCCTCTCTCCTGTGTGTTCCCTTCGGATCTAAGAGACTCGATAATCCTCAAAGGCAGAGGCTGTTGACTGTTTGTCTCTAAGCCCCTCCATCTAACACCTGGTAGCCACAGACCAACTCTAGTTAGGTAGAATAAATGAATGATGGAGGAACTAGCAAAAAATAAGTCTGGGCAGCGTAATGGGATCCTCCAATTCTTAAAACACGTATAACAAGGTCATTCTGCAGGAACCTGTCCACCAGCACAAAGGAAACTCGATCCTCGCACTGAGAAACACCTGGAGAAGTGGGAGGCAAACCCCAAAGCCAGCAGTGGGGACGGCTCCATGGGGTCTAGTTAACAGCCTCAGAACCAAGGTCCACTTTACCTCTGACTTTCGTCTCCTGAAAAGCTCAGCGAGTAGCGAGCTGGGAGAGAAGGTACAGAGGGGACAGGTAGACGGTTTCCGAGGGGAGCTGACACAGACAGTGCTTACCACGTGCCAGGCAGCTCTCAACACTCTGTATTAATTCATGAAGCGCTTACAACAACCCTAGAAGGAGGGCACTATCACCATCCCTTTCTAAAGATGAGGAAACTGAGGCACAAAGAGGATTAAGTAAGTTGTCCGGGTCTCACAGCTTGCAGGCGACAGAGCCCTGGCTCTGGGATCCACGCTCTTAAACCATGACACTCTACTGCGCCTATAGAGACGGCAGGGTCATGCCCTGACACTCCACCATGGCACCAACTAGAGCACAGGAACTACTATTAACTGAGTGCCACCCATGGTTCGGGAACCGGCCGGGTGACCACCCCCACAGCTCCATGAGGTGGATACTGTCATTCCCACTTTATAGGTGAATAAGTGGTACCAGCACAGGTTAGAAAAGCAGCCCCTGGCCAAAGTCTCCAAGAGCCGCCAGGTGTCTAGAACGGTCTCTAAGCAGTGCCACCAATTCTGCAACAAGCCTCTGGTCCGCCAGGGCCCCCAATCCCACAGAGCAATTTTATGTGGTCACCGCTCACCCCCTTCTCTAAACATCATGTTTCCTCCCCATTATTTCCTGAAAATGCTCTGTTGTTTCCCCAAAGCCAGGAAGCAACCATGAGGTTTTTTTTTAATCCCTAAAAAGAAATCCAGAGCTCCGAAACTATAAAGCAAATACACACACAGCATCTAGGAGAATATATCCTGCTTCCCTGCCCACCCCAGCACCCCCGCTGTGCCCAAACCAACCCTCCTTACCTTGATTTCCAATTTGTGGTTGATGGCCAGTGCAGAATGCTCCAGAGCTTTAATGACAGAGGCATAGGAGTCTGAGAACTTGGTGTATTTGCCCACAAGGGCAATAGAACAGGTCTCTAGCAAGCGATCATATCTGTCAAACAAATGTCAAGAAAGGCCCATTACTCAGAATGTACACACCATCATGAGATCATAATAGCTTTTTGAAAAGGAAGAAAATATGCCCGAGAAGATTATAATGGGAGTGGATGTTATCTGAGTTTGTGTACAGACCAGTAAAGAAGCAGCAATTTTCAGATCAATGTGAAAGGCTTTATAAAGAAACTAGGATTTCAGATGCTGTTACAAAGAGACAGTTCAAAATCTCAAACAAATTCGCTTACAAAAAAAATTTTTTTTAAATACAAAATGAACAGACAACATAATGAATCAACTCAAAGAACTGGAAAAAGAAGAACAGGCCAACCCCAATCCTAGCAGAAGAAGGGAAATTAATAAGATCAAATCAGAACTAAACGAAATTGACAACAGGGAAACTATACGGAACATTAATAAAACGAAAAGTTGGTTCTTTGAAAAAACAAAAAAAATTTACACACCTTTGGATAAACTAACAAAAAACAGAAACGAAAAATCCCTAATAAGCTCCATCAGGAATAAAAAAGGAGAAGTTACAACTGATGCCAAGGAGATTGAAGATATAATATATGAATATTACAAAAACTTTTATGCACACAAACTGGAAAATGTGGAGGAAATGGACAAATTTTTAGAAACACACAGCCTCCCTAGGCTCAACCAGGAAGAAATAGAATTTTTCATTAATCCTTAATTCAAAGTGATGTGATGGTGGCTATTATGTGGTTAAGTTTTGGAAACTAGGCATTACACTGATTTTTTTAAAACACATGTATTACCCTAAAACAGTCTACCATTATCATGGTATTGAATCTTGCAGGGGGGGAAAAGCAACAAAAACAAAAAAACTAAGCTCCTTAAAGGAAAAAGATGCTACAAAAATACCATGAAATATATTTAAAATATTATTGAGATGAATTAAAATATTTCAATTGCCTTTGGGACACTGCAATTATGAATGAACTGTGGATCTATGTTTTGTGGGAAATAAAAGATTAAAAAGTGTTTATAGCTCTTTCTTGTTTTGTAAGTAGAGAGAACCAATGAACAGTTCACAGAAATGATAAATTATATATTCTTTTTTTTCCTTGTTTTTTTTTTATTTCAGCATACTATGGAGGTACAGATGTTTAGGTTACGTATGTTGCCTTTGACCACCTCCCCCCCAAGTCCGAGCTTCAAGCGTATCCATTCCCTGGATGGTGCACATCGCACTCTTTGTGTATGCATATACCCATCCCCTCCTCCTCCCCCCTGCCTGACATCCAATAAGATAAATTATATATTCGACGGTAGAGGAAGCACTGAGTGATTCTCTTTTCCG